>JABJVR010000326.1:0-21407 GCA_025773905.1 Chitala chitala | reverse complement strand
TCAAATACCCTCTTATTTTTTTATTTTTTTATTGATTTATTTTTTTGACTGTTTTTATTTTGTCTTTAGAACCCTCTAGAACAAACTACTATTGTTCTCCCGGCTTGCCCACACTACAATATATCTTTTTTTTTCCTTTATCGTGTATTTTAGTTATGTGTTTTTTCCCACTGCACAAAATCTAATGCTTAATTTTAAATGACCAGACAGCAGAGATCAACGAAGAGGGTTATTTTATGCTGGTTGCCTCTAACAGAACTGCAGAAAATAAAGCTGCCTTGTGCTCAGCATTGCAGGGCTTATGTGTTTTATTACTTCTTTGGTTGTATTCAGTTGGCTCGCATTCAGACGGACAGCGTGGTTGAGAAGCTGAAGGAACTGTGTCCTGAAGCCCTCTTTGAAATAGGCAAGTGCTGTTTTAGTACATTAGCTTCACATAAAGGAAGATGTACATAGTAATGAAATACACAAGAACCAGTAAGTTGTACAGTACATGTTTTTAGAGAGAACTGTTTTAGTAGCCATACTCCCTTGGTTCAGTTGTATGTAATAATTGTTTTATTATTACAGTTGCAATGTCCACAGTTGGAGACAAGATACTGGACAAAGCTCTGTCAAAGGTAAATAAAACTGAGATTTCTGCAGTGAATAAAAATTATTTGCTTTCTGTGGTTAAAAAAAGAAATGAATTGAAAATAGGTAGACAATGCAGTATTAGACTGAAATTATTTAGAATGTTGTTTATGTACACGAACGAGTATTCATAATTTGAATTTTTTTATATGGCATATGAAATGGGTCTATAACAGAATGATAGTTTGTTTTCTGTTTTTTTTTGTTTTCTTTTCTTTAGATTGGGGAGAAGAGCCTTTTTACAAAAGAGCTGGAAAATGCCCTCGAACGGAAAGAGTAAGAAACAAACATATAAAAGCCTTGGATTTTCCAACGTAGTTTTAATCTCACTTTAAACCAAGTGTGATAGGATAGGGAATTGCAAAGCTGGATCAGACACAGTTTGTCCATTAACATTTGAAGTCTGCACTGCAATTGATAATGAGTCTCTTTGGGCATGAGTAATAATGAATGGCAAATGGCTGTACTTTACACAACCTGAGTGAAACTACTCGCATCACTAGGACACATTGCATTTGTGTCTCCATGTGAACAGCCTGTCATGTGACTCTCAGAATTGCAGTGTTTATCACGTGATTCATGAAACAGCCTCTGCTCTGAACAAGAAGAGGTATGGCTATATTACAAAGCTTGTTTGACATTTTTCATGTGTGCTGTTTTCTTCCCTAGGGTGGATCTAGTTGTACACTCTCTGAAAGATCTCCCTACCTCTCTGCCAGCAGGATTCACAATTGGAGCTGTGCTTAAGTGAGTGCTTGGCCCAAGGATGCTCCTCAGATGAGTAAAGGAAAACAGACCCTTGTTTTCTGTGCATACGTGCGTTTGAGCACGCTGTAGTAGTTTTGTGTTTGGGTGTATTTCGTTATGGTATTTGTGACTTATAATTTAATATAGATATGTCTTTCAGTTTGGCTGTTAAGTCATCCTTAAAATTTTCTAGGAGTAAAGGTCATTATTTTATCCCTCTATTGTAAAGAATTTGGAACAGTCAGTGCTGATGTGTTACGGTAAAGATGACTGTTTAGAACTGATTTTGTTTAGACGTGAAAACCCTTGTGACGCTGTGGTTCCACACCCAAACAATGTGGCACTGACTCTGAAGACGCTTCCGGCGGGAAGGTGAGAGAGCAGGAAGGAAACACGGCAGGATGTGTAGGTTTGGAAGCTGGATTTGTTATTATAAGGATACAAATCCAAAGGAGTGGATGGAAACTGCTTTTGTGCCTTTGAAACAGATTCTCTGCATGAAAAGTTTCAGTAAGCTCTTGGCAATGTAAATGGGTGAAAGTTGAAATACGTTAGCAGCTCAGACAGCAGGATCAGACATGTAATGTTGTAAAATCAGCTTTTGTGTGGTCCCCTGGTTTCCTCAGCTGGCAGCAGATGAGCAGACACTTTTTGTTTTGTCCTGAATTCCTTTTCCTGATTGGTAGTGTAATTGGGACCAGTTCCCTTCGTCGGGCAGCCCAGCTGAAGAGAAAGTTCCCACACTTGCAGTTCAAAGACATTGTATCCTTTAAAAATTATAGGGAATTAGTAGGTTCACTTTTTAAAATTAAACTTAATGTTGGAAGGTGACTGCTTTGCCTGTGCACCTCCTGGAAGAATGACAGTTATAGTAAGTCTGTTGATGATTTAGCATGGTTGCAGTAAGGATTATGACCACAGGTGTGTATAGGACGCTTGTTCTTTAACGCTGCTTTTTAGAGGGGGAACCTCAACACTCGACTGAAAAAGCTGGATGAAAAGGACGATTACGCTGCCATCGTCCTGGCCGTGGCCGGGCTGCGGCGCATGGGCTTGGAGAACCGAGTTGGCCAGGTATTCAGACCTTTGGCTTGCTCCTTGCTCTGCTGTGCGTCATTTCAGTGGTTAAAAATTGGGGTCACTGTGATTGTACAGAGAGTCCTAAAGCCTTCCTCTCTCTGTTGTTTTCACAGGTCCTGGATCCTGAGGAGTGCATGTATGCGGTGGGCCAGGTGGGCAGGATTGGTCTGGAAATTATTATTATTTTTTTCCTCTGCCCTTGAATGTTTTGTCACTGTGCCAGCAGGGGGCGATAACTTCCTTCTGAACTTGTATAGCGTTTACTGCTGTAAAGTTGCTAAAGTTTACCTATGTGTTAGAGTGCAGCTGGTGCACCGTGAGCAGGCCTGTGACTAGGGAAAGGGGGGTCCACTGTGTGCAGGGAGCCCTTGCGGTTGAGGCCAGAGCTGGAGATGAGGACATCCTTGCCATGGTGTCCATGCTGAATGACTCAGACACTGTGCTGCGCTGTATTGCTGAGAGGGCTTTCCTCAGACATCTGGCAAGTTTGTTGTGTTTTTTTGCTTCGGTGGAGCGCTTTCTTTGAATCTCATCTCTCTCTCTCTCTCTCTCTCTCTCGCTGTCCTCTCTCTCGCTCTCTCGCCCTCGCTCTCTCTCTCTCTCTCTCGCTGTCCCTCTCTCTCTCGCTCTCTCTCTCTCTCTCTCTCGCTGTCCCTCTCTCTCTCGCTCTCTCTCTCTCTCTCTCTCTCGCTCCCTCGCTCTCTTTTGTCACACATATACCACCATCTACCAACAGCATCAATGACTATTGCGTTCAGACTGTAAGAATCACGTTGGACATGACGCCTCAACATGTTTGCTCGTAGCTGTAGATTGGCCTTTATAAGTAAGGACTCATCCAAAGCAGATTTTCCTATTACTGAGAAGTTGCCCTTTTTGTGTACAGTCACTTTACTCGGGTGGGTAAGACTGCAGGAAAGGAACACTCTTTCTCTCTCGTAGGAAGGCGGCTGCAGTGTGCCGGTTGCTGTCCACTCCGAAGTTAAAGCCTCCCAGGTAATAAACTGTGAAGGCACAGGTGTTTCAGCGTCTGCTGCTATGTCTCTACCTGTAGAAACAGTTTTCGACAATATGACTTCCTTTATTAGTGTTAGAGTGCTTGGGCCACCTTTTTTAATGCATTATATAGATTTGGTCATTATAGCCCTCACCTAAAAAGCTGATTTGGATAAAAGTGTACGTATAAATAGTTATTACATTAGACAAGTAACCTTTTAATGGAGCTTAGTTAAAACTCACTGTCTTAAGACAGCCGTTTCCTACAAGGATGTTCAGCTGCCTATGAACAGCTGTTTGCTAGGTGGATGATCAGCCGAGTATGAAGAGTGGGGAGAAATGCAAGTTATTGCACATTAGGTGTCTCTTGTCTATTTCCAGCCAAAACGTAACCCTGCATAACATGGCCATAATTATAGATGATTTTGGGGCACTGTAGTGCCCTTTATAGACCTTGAGATGTCTTATTTGTACTCCCAGTCTTCAGTCTGGATCGCATGTCTGAAATTTGAGCAGACTTATGGCGTCTAATATGTGTTTGTCCAGTTGTATTTGACGGGAGCTGTATACAGTCTGGATGGCTCGGATGGCTTGAAGGACACTATTCACACAAGCATTCCATCGGAAAATCAGGTTTGGCCTTCCTACGCACCTCCGCCTTGCTACTGTGCTTTGCTCTCCAACAGACTGGAGCATTACTGGTTGCAGTGGTGGACTGTCAGTCCATAGATTGCGCAAACTTGTAGCAGTGAACCAACTTCACTTCCTTTGCTTCATTAGGTGGAGGACGGGGACACGCACAGAAATGTTTCGCACGTGGGAGTCACAGCCCGCACAGTGTCTGCTGCTGCACGGGACACGGCTGAAAGGCTAGGTGTGGATGTGGCAGTGTCGCTGCTCAGCAGAGGAGCCAAGGACATCTTGTTTTTGGCCAGAAAGCTTAATGATGCCTCGTAATGTGCTACCAAAATCCACAACGGGTTATAGGGGTGGGGGATCCTGACATGCCAGGAGTTCTGACCCAGTTTCTTCACACGTGAGAGGGGTATCCTCCCACCTCCATTACAGTGCAAAGATCATGTCAACAGTGCCTTGTATGTGCTGCCATCTTCTGGACATGAAACACCCATTCTGTCCACCTGCTTCTGAAGGTGTAGATACCAAAGCATGCAACCAGAGCACCTGGGACAGAGGATGAGCCCGGTTTTTGTGTGCTAATACACTGATAAACCAAATATTTTACTCAGGTACATTGGACATAAGACAATGCATGAAAGATTTTTTTAAAGGTAGCTCTTTAGAGCTAGATGTAGAGAATGGCATGCAGTCATGAACCAATCATCAGGGCAAGCTTCTGGTAACAGTCTGCCTGTTTGATGGTGTGGAACATCACGTCACTGCACTGCTATTGCTTAGGCCAGTGTAAACAGGACTGTGACCGTGTTTTTTGTAGTTTATGGTGTGTTAAAATTTTTAAAGCTTTTTTTCTGTGGCTTGTCCAAAGAAAACTAAAAATATGGTAGTGGTCAGTTTGCTGGGTGACATCCCTGCTCTGGCTTTGTGGTGTCTAAAGAATTTTCAGATGTGTTTAATCAGCTGTTAGAGGAATATGGAGTTAAATAAAGAGGAACCCTGAAGTGCCTTAGATAGGGCCATGGCCACTTATAAACAGATGAAGCATGTAACCAAATCCAATTTTTATAACACCAAATAAAGATTTTGAAAAGTCAAAAAGTACTGTGTATGTTTACAGGAAAAATACAAATATGGACAATTTTATAACTGCCAGAATGATTCCCATGGGGATTCTCAACTAGTGCTATTACACATTCAGGTTTGCTTCTGCCATTATGTTGAGGGTGGGTAATAGTTTACATGCTAAAATGCTCCACAATTTGGAGCTATAGAATTAACACCTGTTAAGTGCACTTAAAGATAAGTTTATTGAAACTTGCAGTCAGATATTGCACTAAATTTCATATCAACTGTTGGTGCCTGGAGTAGTTAACAGCTGCCTGTTGCATGCCAAAATGGTTTTGTCAGTTTGTGGTGTGTATACTAGGAAACACCTGTCATGCAGCTCCATTAAGTGCAAAAGGTTTTACTTTAACCAACTTTACCTTCATAAACCTTCGCTGGAGAGATGGAACTACTCACTTTCTGTTCCAAAAAAAATGTTACTCTGCACCATAAGCACGGCTGGGGGGTGGAAAACAGCACAGGACAGATACTGCTCTACCTTATAGATGGAGTTAAAAACTGTCTAACTAGGTCTTAACACCAATACATCTTCTCCTCCAAAAAAGACACACGTGCAGCTGTAGCATTTTGGGGTCACGCGCCCTCACCCTTAACGGGGGGGGGTGAAAGGCTCTACTGGAGCGTGGCTCGTGCACAGCAGCGACGTCCGCAAAGCACTTTCTGCACACGAAATACAGCCCAGTACGGCGCATTCCCCACGTGAAAATAGTCACTGCACAGACAGTAGTCTTTAATGAAAAGCCTTTAATGAAATTTGCTCTTTAAAGACCAACTGGGTGGCCCTTAAAAGGGCCTTTGGGTTTAAGGAACTCCGCTGTGGAGGCCAGGTAAGCGCCTCAGTATTCTTGTGACTGCTGGGAAGACTTCTTTCCCGCCTTCCCTGTCGCAGGAGCCGCCTGACCCGTTTTCTTTGGGAGCAGAACGGCCTGGATGTTGGGCAGGACGCCGCCCTGGGCAATGGTCACGCCGCCGAGCAGTTTGTTCAGCTCTTCATCGTTGCGGACGGCCAGCTGCAGGTGGCGAGGGATAATGCGGGTCTTCTTGTTGTCTCTCGCCGCATTGCCAGCCAACTCGAGAATCTCAGCCGTCAGATACTCGAGGACGGCGGCCAGGTAAACGGGGGCGCCTGCACCCACCCGTTCGGCATAGTTACCTTTCCTCAGCAGACGATGTACACGGCCGACCGGAAACTGTAGGCCAGCGCGAGAGCTGCGGGTCTTCGCCTTGGCGCGGGCCTTTCCTCCGGTTTTACCTCTTCCAGACATAATTGCAACGGGTATAGCTTAATTATCAGCAAACACCGAAACGTTTTCGACACACGAATAGACTTAGTGTAGCTGGTCCTGCAATTTATATCCTCATTTCCCAAACGCTGGCCCCACCCTTGACTTGCACTGAACAAGCAAATTATTTGCTGGCGAACCCCAGACGCCGCCTTGTTGTAGCGGCCATTGGCTGCCGAAGTCTCATGCATAATGAAACCAGAGCTGCAAACCAACCAAAGCTGCGAGAACAGGAGCGCAAAGAGCTTGGGTGCCGCAAAAAGGCATGGCAGCGATTGGAGCGGACGCACGTCCATCAAGGGGGCGGGTCCTCTATGGGCCAATTGTAGACTCTCCCTCGAATTTTTAAAATCCCAAAACTTTTGGCGCACACGCCGAACTGAAAGTAAAGTAGAAATAAAATCTATCGTGTTGATTAGAAAAAAAATGGGTTATGTATGTAGTTTTGCTGATGAGTGGCCGTGTCTGCAATGTGTTTTCATGCAGTGGTATGAGCTTTAAACCTTTGTTTTTGTCCAGTCGGTAAATGTGCTATACGGCGGACTGAGACGTCTCACGTGTAGCACTTTTATGCAAAGCGTGTTCTTCATTTAGCAATATATCTAATATGCTGGTGTCTTTTGTAAACTTGGAAGTGGACACATCTTTAAGCATATTCCTCTTGTTGCCACAAAATCAAAGAAGCGCCTTATACGCAGCAACGCGTCGTTGGACTGTATTTAAAACCTGTGCTTTTCACTCGCGTTGTTGTTGTTATCACGGCATGTGGACTAGATAAAAGTCGGGGGATTCAATTCATTCCATTTCCCCGGGGGGCTAAATTTGTTTCACAAAGGGCTATTGTGTTCCGAGTATTTCTTTTTAACACAAGGCAATTGCTGCCATGAAGCGAAACCATTGACATGTATTTGACTGTAAAACCAGCCATCGAGTTAATAGAATTTAAAAAAATTATTCAAAACAGTAGGGCACCATGAGATTCAGTTACGTCATTTAGTAATACAAAAATAATGTAATTTTCTTTTTCATTACTTTTTTTTTTTTTACCAGAAAATAAAAGAAATGCATTCAAAATCAGTTGTGAATTTTCCTCAAATTATTTATTTCAAGTAAATTAACAAGTGACATAGTGTCATCGTAATATAAAGCTGAGTCCAAACGTGTAAATAAAATCGTCTTTTTAAACAACTAGTAGTAACAGTTTTGCATTTTTTTTTTTTTTTTACAAATTTTATTCCCTGGAACATCCAGTCTGTACTGGACTATGAAGAATATATAGAATTCATCACAGCAACGCAAAAACGAAGGAAACCCAGAATGGCCAGCAGTCCTACATGTCTGAGAGCATCACTTGAACTTCAAACCATAATCATGCAAGGCTCTTCCATGTGAACGATGCACCATCTGGACCAGAGCAGAACTTGGTTGTTTTGTCGATGAAGATTCTCTGTCGTCCAGGTGGAGCTGTCTCGAAGTTAATTCATGTCAACTGGACTTCTTTATTCTTGATAGGAACGTTTCAGCACTCATAATTTCATTACTCTTCTTTTCAGGCTGAAGAAGCTACTTGGATGGGAAGTGAAACGTTCCTATCAAGAATAAAGTCCGGTTGACATGATTCAACTTCCAGTTGTTTTTTTTGTGTGTGTGTTTGGGGCTGCAGGGGTAAAAGTAGTCTGGAAACGAGAGCAAGAAGGCAAGGATGAGGAGACTGAGAAAGTTCAGCCCAATGCGCTGAAAGCACGTTGCAGCGTGACCGTGCGATCGAGTTAAACGAAGAGCCTCCAAGAGCCAGACGTCGGCGATGGCGAGTCAGTCAACGTTGTTAGCGTGGGAATAAATTCGGCTCGTGCCTCCGACGCGTTTTCATCATCATTAAGACCACAGAAGCATCCCAGACACTGCACACACTTTAAAAAATCACGTTTCTCGCTTGCACAAGTTATAATGAGAGGTATTTATACACAAACTTCATTGACAGTCCAGAGGACAAATTAAGATGCAAACTGTACATTTAAAAGAAAAATTGTTTTCCTGTAGATCAACTTTTCTCTCCTTTTGTAAAAATTTGCCTGTTTTACTAGTTCTGCATGTAAAGACAGCCGATTCTACACACTGTACAAGTAATTACAGCCCATTTTCCACAAAAACGTGTATTACATGGTAACGTGAATTAGGTTGATGAAATATTGTAATGAAAGTATATGAAATTATATTTAAAAATATAAAAGCACGATGAACACGAAAGGATTGTCTTGCAACTCCTAAAATTATATATATATATATTTGTAAAAAGCGCGACATTTTCGTGTTTAGCCTTATTCAGTATTACAGTAATATACAGTAGTATTTATTTCTCAGATCCGAAGGCATCCTGTAATCGCGGTAAATTCCAGCTTCATCAAAAACTCGGTACACAATTGTATTTCTAATTTGTAATTGTACTTGTATTCAAAATGGACTTTGTTAACGTAGCCAAAAGGTTTCACCCTCTTTATGTTAACAACTGAAAATAAACATACAACAGATTGTTTATGCATCTGAAATGCAAACACAAATGCATTATTAAACACGTGTCAATGTCAATACTACTGTTTGCTTCTAAAAAAACAAGGAATAAATCACCAGGAAAGGCCAGCAATATCATCACCTGAAGACTGAAAACGTACTCGCCATTTGTCATAGTTGAACAAGATTTCCTAAATGCAAGCTTAGGAGCATATAAAATATGCCCTAGTCAGTTCTACATTTTTTTCAAGACTCCACTTGTGGTATAAGAGGGCAATAATGTAGTGTACCACAAAACTAAAAACAATAAATAATTACGTTAACAAATAAGTATTCCAGTGTTGTAAACAATAGGTAGAGTGTAAAAGTGCAACCTTTAAGAACAACTTCTAAAGGCCAAACCACCACCTCTTCTGCCCCCTAGTGCTAAATGGCTCAATTTGCAATTTGTAACATTCATTTTCTATAGCCTCCCTTTCTTCCATGTTCATGCGTACTCCCCAAACCTTTGTCACAAGAGCAGCAGACTGTCTAGTAATTATATTTAAACAATTAAATAGTCTTTATACAAAGTGGCATTTGTGGAAAGTTCCACCCAAGATCTTGTGCGGAATGGTGAGCGGGCACACCCTGATGGCCTTCTGACTTTCTTGGCAATTACCAAGATGAGGCAGAACTCCTTGCTTTGTAGAATATCTAGGAACTGCACTGATCTGTGACAAAGTAAACCTTACAATGGTCACAAAAGAGATAAAAGTTATAGAATGTGTATTAAATGTTTGTAGCAACTGAGAACTTTGACTGGTGTGATAGAATGGCTATCAGGGTTATGGCAGAAGTGAGTAAGCATTCATGCTATCTGTTTGCTCTGCTGTTCCTCTTAGTCCTGTAGGGCAGCTGAGCGAGTCTCATTGGTCAGCCTGTGTAGCGGTGTCTGCTGCTGCTCTTTGAGCAAAATGGAGAGAGAGAGAGAGAGAGAGAGAGAGAGAGTGAGAGGGAGAGAGAGAGGGAGAGAGGGGTGGGGTTCCACTGCAGTTTGCTGACAGTGGACAGATGCCATCTCAGTGCCAGTGTCAATCTTCAAGTACAGTACAGCGGGACACTGCAGAAGGTCACACCCTGTGCCCCCTGGCCTTGCACTCCCAACTCTCCCCACTGTGCCACTGCATTGTCAGTTTTCTGCAGTGCCCGCCTCTCCATTGGTGCTTGCTTTGCCTTTGGACCTCGAGCGGAAGGAGAAGCGCTTGATGAGGCGGCGTGAGAAGCTCCCAGTTTTCTTGCGCACGGCAGAGCCGTTGCCCACGTTGGACACGTCCTCATGGGACTGGCTGAGGCAAGGATCCTTCTCACGGTGTCTCCTTCGGAACAGCAGCTTGGTGCCACTGCGCAGGAAGCCCACTGTTGGGGGTAGAGAAAGGGTGGTGAATGGGTGTGTACCTGGCACAGCATGCCCCTGCCAAGGGTGACATCACCATGCCATCTCATGGGCACCTTTGTGATCTTTGAGGCTGCGCGTCTCCAGGGCACCCGTGGAGCCCGTCTCGGACTCCACATCATCCACGGATGGCCGCTCGGACACATCGGAGGGCGTGGTCTCCTCCAGGTCCTGCTGCGTGTGGCCGTGAACCCCGGACTGCTGGTGGTTCAGGGGCGCTGCAGAGTACTCCCCCTGCATGGCGGCATCCATTGCTGCAGCGTAGCCCACCGACAGGGCTGATTCTTCCTCGCAGACAGGCACCTGCAGCGCCAGAAGGTCAGGGGCAACCCGGTTACGCCCACAGAGGCAAACTATGTAATTCCCTTCTGTCGTTCTCACCAGCTAGTTGCAGCGAGTCACCGCACTGCTGGAATGCTCAGAACTTCACTGCAGGAAACTCAGTGCATCAACAGGGCAGCACAATGCAGAATTATATCACAGCAGACAGTGGTGATGTGTCAGACTTCAAGGACTGCGTGCCAGACATACTGCTATTAATTACTTTTGTTAGCCTTGCATAATGACTAACTATGAACTTGAGCAAATGTGACAGTTATTGTCAAGAATAAATTCTGTACCACTGTTACGCGTTTCCCTGAGGAAAAACGAGTGGTCATACAGCTCTGCGATTCCTGCTAGTGTGAGGTTTTCAGGGGCTCCCGACAGAAGTGAGCTAATGGCAGTAAATTGGCCATGCAGGAATTAGCCCTGTGGTCATGGCGACAGCGACCTTTGACACCCCGGAGATGATCAGCGTGCTCCGCTTGGTTGGCGTCTTCTTCGCCGCTTTGCCAGCGGACTCTGTCAGCTGTCGGATAGCTGTCTCCGCTACGGGGTCCAGTCCGTTGGAGAGGTGGCTGTCTGCTGTAGTGGGACAGAAACACAAACATCTCACGCCACCTGCCCACCATCGTGTTTCCTTCATTCTTCTCTAAAGCTTCCCTTTTCGCCTCCACACTTCAAGTTACCTGATCTGCTCATCACAAGAACACATGTGAGACACACGTCTCAGTGTAGGGGTTTCATCCCCTCTCCTGTGTAGTATTTGGCTGCTTAAATGTTTAAGTAGTTCAGCCTAATGTAACCTAAACATGTACAATGTTAAGTTCCTCCCAATGAAAACACCTAGTAAGCATATAAAATTAAACATAAAAATTCAGCTTATTGGCTTATGCAAACATGCAATAAAATACTTATACATACATCCCTGAAAAGGAAGACAAAGCAACTGCAACATATAAACCAAGCACCTAAACTGGTCCTAAAAAACTGAAAAAAAGTCTAAAGTTTATAATTAGTTAATTTTTATACACCACCCTTCTAACGGAGTTTCCCCAAGACTGAACAAGAACGCGTGGTACAAAAACATACAAACAGCACCGAGGTCTGATAAGAACACAGGAAAGGAAATTTAAAAACTCCACGATGAGGTGTGGAAACCTCCTGGGGGTGACGTATATATAAAGTTAATCTGTCTACCTGCTAAAACGTCTATATTTATGTAAGCGATGTTACACAGTGAAGTAGGCACTGTAGACATAAACACACACTAAAGTTAAATAGCGTGATTAAAAAACACCACCACGCAGGACATTATACTGAATGACACGTTCTCTGGTGATGTCATGAACTTTGTTGCACTCACTGCTGGTCGTGGGGCTGATGGCGCTGTGATGACTGTCTGGTGAGATGGTCGACTTCTTCTCTGTGACCTCCACCTTGGCAGGTGAGCGCGAGGGGGACTCACCTGAGAGGTAACGTGAGGGTTAGGAGGTTAGCAAACACACCTCACCTGGTCTGGAGCCTCCACCTAACCACCATCTCCTCACAGTCCCTGCATTTCAATGGCGCTGCTACCAGCCCTCACAAGTCAAGCCAGCATTGCTCAGTCGGGTGCAAAAAGTGAATTCGTAGTCGAGTCATGAAAACAGCATGGCAGCCACTGCAGAGGCCTCCTGGGAAATTCTGACCTAGCTTGTGGTCCAGCTTGGGCCTTGACTGAATGGTGGTCACCGTGGTGACGATGGTGCCGTCAGGCATGACGGTGCGGTCCATCTCCACCTTCTTGGTGGGGGTCAGCGAGGGCCGCAGCAGCGTGGCTGTGGCTGGGGAGCCTCGTGGGTCACCTGGCTCCAGGAACAGCAGCTGCGGTGGGGGAAACGTCATCATTTGGACACGATGACAGCATGCTCCTCCTGGTGGTTAGTGGAGCCTAGCAACACCCTGGTCTGATTCCCTCCAGCCACTCTTCAGCAAAATTAATTAGCTTCCACAAAAATGTTCCAACTTTTAACTGCAGCATTTAACAAGCCAGAGTCTTGACGTGTATTTACGGCGAAGAAAGGTGACAAAACACTGTCAATATTGCATATCTCATATTTAGAAAACTACTGTGATACACAAAACGTTGCATGAGTGTAAAATTCAGTGGATTTTTCTGTATGACATTTAGCTTAGTGAAGTTTTAAGTGGTTGTAGTGCCTTTTATAGATGAGGGTAGGAGGAAATGTCTCACTTTCATAAACAGTCAGCTCTGCCTCTGTCTATAGCTGTTAAACCACATAAGCGCTTTTAACTTCTGCCCACCTCGAAGGTGACGGTGCCGCCCGGCAACAGCCCGAGTCCGGGACTGACTGACAGCACTTGTCGACCAGTAGGACTCCTCTGCGCTGGGTCCAGAGGTAACGAGGTGTGACCAGGCAGGAACTCTGCCAATCAAAAGAGAAAAAAAATCTTAAAAATCTCAGAAAAGGGGCATTCCAGATATTGTAAACGTTAGTTCTCTCTTTAGCACTTGAAAACTGGCCGAAAATTGCTGTGGTACTGTAATATTTTACAACACAGTAGCTTTACACACAACATGCCATCTACACAGATTCATATATAAACACATTTATGTATTTGCATGTGCACAGCAATTCTCAATCTGTTTCTGTGTAAAGTTTTTGTATATGTAAACGAAGAGAGTACACCTGTTTGAAATGAGAGTGAGAAACAGGCCTGGGCTCCAGCAAGGATTAAGAAACCAACTACATCACAGAAATAAACGTCATTAAAACGTTTGCTTGACTTTACAAAATTATGGTTCTCCTCTCTGAATAACTGCCTATCAGTACTGGCCAGCAGTTTTCATGTCAGTGTATCACCTGAACATATGAGCATACCTTTTGCGGTCTGGCTTAATTCCCAATTCAAAATATTGTGTGAATTACATTAACAGGAACAGAATGCAAGTGTTTATAAACAAGTGCATGCAGTTTTAACAACAGAAAGCCATGATAAACCTGGGTTTGAGCAAATACAATCAAATCTTTAACAAGTACTGTATTTGTGCAACACACACACACACACACACACACACACACACACACACAAATGTACATACTGACTTACATTCCCTGTCGTTATTCCACTCCACACCTGTGAGAGTAATGTCTGTTCACTAGTGACAGGAGGTGACTTACGCTCCCCTTTGCTGCTGCGTTCCACAAAGCGTACTCGAAGCTCCTTCGAGTCCAGACCCAGGTCCCTGTGAAATGCAGAAGATCGATGAACAGTCAGACCCTGTGCTCTGCAGCCCCAGAGGCCCTGACAGCTGACACGTGAAGCCACTCACAACGCAACGTCCTCGCTCCAATCGAGCCCCGCCCCAGGGCTGGGGGGGTAAGGCAGGAAGCGTGTCCTCTTCTCCTGTGTGGGGGGGTGCAGGCCCAGGGCACAGCACAGCTCGGCCCAGCCGGACTGGCTTCCTGTGGGTGTGGAGCCGAAGACCGTCAGCGGGCACAGGGCTCAGGGGGGAAGTACAGGCTGGGCTCTGCGGCTTCCAGACTCACCTCCACGCACACCGGACACTCGGAGCTGGCGCACCAACAGCCGTCGCGTGGAGGTCTGTCTCAGGGACGGGCTCCCTCCCTGGAGCTGCTTCTCGCCAGAAAACTAAAGGAAGAGACGGAACTCAGTTCATGTGACCCGTGTTTCCCCTACAACCACTGGCATGGAAACTCAGGCCTATCAGAGAGGAAACATTCAAGGCATACAGGACTGTTCTTTTACTGAGTGGAATGTCCCTGCTATTATCTTCACAGCATTTCCTTTTGTAAATAGATCTGAAGTGCTGATGATAAAAAATGAAATGTAAAATATAAAATAAAACAAAGACCGGACTTCTGTTGAAAAGCAAGAGGTGGCGGAAACATGGAGAAATGTGGAGAGCTAGTCACTCACAGACGGACTGGAGATGCATGCTTTCAGGTTGACAATCATGGCGGGCTGGGTGCTGAACAGGGTGTCCTCCACCAACTCCCTGATGACGTTCATATCAGGCCTGTCGTCGTTACCCTGCGTGCGAAGCACCACGTTGTGGGGGAAGCCTACTGAGACTAGGGTAGTGCAGGCTAAACTGGCCAATGCACAAGCCTTACAGATTAGTGCACTGAAAGCCCCGATCACAACACAAGACAGTGGCTACTGTCGGAGCGGTTCTGACCTCTCTCTGCACCTTTCGAGGGGACACCATGAGAGAGAGTAAGGGCTGTTTGTTGAAGTTCCAGGAGACCAGCAAACCCTCTTCCTCCACCTCCTCCAGACACACCTCCACCTGTAAAAGTGTGGGCAGTGAGGATTTCCCCTGTTACGGGGATTTTACCACCTTATTTTTGACACACTCCGTATACAAGTGATTACAGCATCTGCTGGCTCACTGCGGTCACAAGGAGCCTTGGACAAATGCAAAGTCAAACATGCAAATTCCGTCCAATCATTTGTATTACCTGAACCTGCATTGGTGCGATAGTGATTTGGTATGTATCCATGGAAACGGCTGCAGGTGACTGCTGGGTGACAGTAACTGGAAACGTGACCGTGTCAACTGAACAATTGCACTGTAAAACCTAGGACAGCAGGGACCAGAGAGAGAGATTTCAGTGTGTACAAAACATTGGAGAACACTGGAGGAGAAGCTCCTCACTACAGTCAAAACTGCTAAAAATGTCAAAAAACGCTCATTCATTGTTGTGTCGTTTGAAAAGAGAAAGTTCCATCTGCCTTCATTTTCACCAGCAGTCCCATGCAATTTCTGCCTGGTGAACAGCCCCTCAGACAAAAGACACAGTGTGACTCGCACTCACCATGCTGCGTGCTGATTGGTCAGTGCAGGTCACCTGATTGATGGAGGCAGACGATGTAAGCGGCAGGCTGTCATCAAACGTGATTTGGATGGAGCTCTGAGGAAACGAAAAGGTTGTAACCAAGGACTCGTCAGCCCACTGACAATACAAGTACATAAGATCACGCCGCGAGCGCCGCACCAACGTGTAGAGGTGCCGAAGAATTAAAACCACACTGAGCTGGTGAGATGCCTTTGAACATCAATGAGAGCGACCCATTCCTGGGCTGTCCCACTGCGCTGGTCTCACTAAGGACCTGAGATGATGTGGGGACGAAACCCCAAGAGATAAAGTTCACTAGCATCTCAGTCTAATGCTAGCTAATGGCCTCTGCAAGTGCCTGGAAGTGCTTTGGGAAGTAAGACATAATCTCTCTCTCTGAGCTAGCAGCCTTTAAAGCTTTTCAGCTGACCCCAAACAGCGGTGCATCCTCAGCAGAACTTTAGGAATGTGTTTAAATAATCAATATTCTATTACAATCTCTGTGTCATGCTGTTTCCAGCACTACTTAAGATGAATACCATGGGCAGCCTGTTTTGGTAAATGTCAAGAAAAACAAATTAGCAATCAATTGCACTAATTTGTTAATTGCTTATAAAAGCCTATTTTGTATAATATTTTTCCACATGAAGGACCGCACACTAGTATGCAGCATAATTGTGCTAAACTGTATCTTCAGTCAGCACTAAGATGTTGCCTCCTGCTCACCAGTGTACCACATCAAAGAGGCGGTGTCACATTGGGCTTGTCCAAAAGGTGCTGACAGTGTTGGATCGTGTTTATTAGGAGCCCCTGAATTCCCTTGACACAAGCAGCCAGTGAAATCGCCCTGACATACCCTCGTAGCCCCCTTTCAGCACCCTAGAGCTAGTGTGAGCACTCAGATGGTAATTTCTTCTAAAATCTGCACTCAACAGACACACCACATGTCTTTCTCTGGAGGAGCCACTGGACAGAACGGACAGGCACGAGAATCCTGTCAGAGCAGGCGGAGCCGTGTCATCGGCACCCTCCCGCTGACTGTGCGATGGCGTCCTGGCACGTAGCGCATCGCCAAAACCTGCAGTCACATGACCGGTCTGTGACACGGCACAGAAAACCAAGACCATGGGCCCCCTCTGTTCCTTACGTGTACGGCACCCCCATGTTCAGGTTGCCGTTGGAAACAGAGACAAGCAGTGTGTGCCTACGCCTGTCTGTGGGTTTTCTGGTTTTGTGTTCGTTTTGCGTGGGGGTGCAGTGTGGCGGGGGAGGGGGCCGACACAGCTTCTATAGATGACTGGAATGAAAGCTGACAGCTAATCAATATGGACGCAGGAAGTCCCTGTGCACAAACAGACACACACACAGACAGACACAGATGCATACAGACACACACAGATACATGCACACAGACACACAGATGCACGCACACACACAGACACACAAACACCAGACAACTGTGGAGGAGGGGACATTCTCAAAGGTACTCTCCCTTTCTGCAAGAGGTCAAGATCCTCATTTAAGATTAACTGGTTAAAGCAATTAAAGTTAAAAATACTAGTCCATGGTGAGAGCAAGAGGCAACCCTTCAACAGTCATTTTAATTTGTCTTTGATGGGGCACTGAACGCATGGACTTCAACATCTGGAATACGCTTATGTGTTATCTTCAAGGTCTTCATTTTATACCAGTTCAAACGAGCAAAGAGTGGAATTCATATAAATGACTAGCAGTGGCGTTATCCAAGTGACTTACAGCAACATGTGCCTTGTGTGCTTAATGTGTGTCATTAGGAAAATTCCTTCCTAGAATAAAACATCCCACATTTGAAGCGACGTGTGGTTCCGCTCACCTAACATTCATCACCAGCACAGTTTGCGGCTTGTGAATTGCTGAAGCTGACCACTGAGAATGACAGGATGTGATGCCAAGCCAGTGTATTATGGCCTGCTGAAATACATAATGCACCGTAGCGGGTAGGTAGCCCATCCAGAGTATGCCCTGCCTTGCACTCAGCGCTCAATGGGTTGAGCTCCAGGCCTCCCACAAACCTAAACTTCATTAGTGTTTAGAAAAATGATGGAGTGATTGAAGTGCCCAGTAGTATCCTGCTTTACTGGCAGGCAAATTGACATTCAGGTAAGGTAGCTTTTCACCTTTCTAACATTTTTAATTAAACCCTGAAAAAGGCATTAATTAAAGGAAAAACAATGATAAAAGACATCCCACAATAAGCAGTGCTCCCCTATGATCTCCAAAGCACGGAATCTACACTCAGTGCTGGAATTTCAGGTCTCTAGAAAAATGAAAAAATTCCTCCATTAAAATATGCACCAGAAATGTTCAGTCTCTGGAGAACATTTGTGCCTATAGTTACTTCTGAAAAACACAACCTTTGTTTAAAAAAACAAAAAAAAAAATCTGTTTTTCTTTTTTCAGGCTTGAAGAAACCGTGACCCTGTTTTCATTCCTCCCATGTTTATCGATCTTATCTAACACACACACACATTACAAACCCAAACTGTCAATTTGCATCCAAAATAAAGAGTAAAGCTGTTCGACTGAATGGAAGCTTTCAGAGAAGGGGGCCAAAACTACCCTACTGGGGGCTGCTTTAGATAATGCAACAGGCATGTTTTCAGGCGGCCACCTCGATCTTGCGTTTTCTTTCAAACTCAGTGCACATCACTCCGGGGCAAGATACGGGATCAGCGCTCGAGGAGACGCAGGGCTTAAAATGCCAGCGTGGCCATTTGCATGCATATTCAAAGATGACTGAATTGAGCCCGCAGCCTTTCCTGACCGCTCCACAACACTCGGTTAAGGAAGCACAATCGGTGCTATGACTCGTTTGAAGGAGGTGAAATTGCTGAGAGAAGGAATTAATTAGAGAAACTCAAGAAGGAGTAGTGAGGTTGGTCCAGCCTCATTTAAGTTGGACAGCAAGTGAAATGAGTCTGAGCCATAAACTGCTCATATGGAGTGGGAGGAGCTAATGAGCCCATGTCTCTGCAAGTCACGCCTAACCCCGACGGACAGTGAGAGTTTGTGTACGTCAACACCTCGGTTGCATTTAATTGCAACATGTGTGTTGGGCGTGTGTGTGTGCATGCGCGTACAGAGGGCCGTCCAGTTGATACCACCTCAACATCACTCATTTGTGCTGCCACGATCTGCCAAATCCCTGGATTATAGGGCTGGAAAGCCTCTTAGCAAACTCCGAATCCCAGCCCGGCGTGGGAGAGCATGCAGCTGCAGCTACGCTGTAGCACCAACACCCCCTTCCGCCCCCTCTGCTTCAACAGCTTCCAAGCATATTGATGACACAAAAGTTAATAACAGCAATTAACAGCTCTGCCCAATCGCAGCGGATGGGATGCAGGGAAGGAGAGAGCCGTACTTCCGCTTTCCAGAAGGAGCGTGTGGCCTACGTGTTCTAAAAGTGTCACGGACCCCCTGACCCGAAGATGTGCGTTAAACACCCAAACGCCACCCAGAACCCAGTGAAACAGAGCGAAAAGGCTGCACATGCAGGCTCCGTCTGGCCTCCAAAATACCGAGGGTTACATCGTTTGCGCTTTGAAAGCCTTTGTTTACAGCTGAAACTTCACCTTCTCAGGTGATGTGTCACCGTGGGAACAACCTCCAGTACTCTGGAGCCATGGTACATAAGGACGGTCGCTCTGCATCACTGCTCACCTCCAGGCTCAGCATAGAAAAACAGAGCATCTGCTCACGGCGGAGCTCGCACTCTCTGAGCAGCCCCACCCATCTTGGGCCCTGGGGGCTCAGAGCCATCGGGCACACTAACAAACAGAAGCCCCAAGCTTTTTCTGCACTTTGGCTGCGGGGCCCTTCGCAGATGAGTCTAGCTGCAGTGGCCAAAGAAAAGAGTTCAGGTGACACTGCACACTGTCTGTCTGTGTGGTGTTTCTGTAGGTCTGTAATCCCTCCCAACAGCCACAGCTGGTCATCTGATGCTCCTGAAGTCAAGACAAATGCTGGCTCTTCTGTGGTCATCTGAGGATCATACCTGATATACACGCAGTGCCCAGTTGCCAAGAAACATTGTTGATACTCTCACCTGCTTAATCACAAGCAACTGTACAAGGTAGAATGTCAAAGTAAATTAACTGATTAAAAAGTGATTATTATTTTTGTAATTTCCATATGAGAGGTAACACATCTGTGTGCTTTCAGTAAATAGATATATGTTCGTTAGCATTTCCAAGCTGTTTTAAACACAAAACCCACATCACACACACTTCAGTGATTTGAAGTAATAGGCAGCGAAAAGTCTGAATTTTTCATTCGTCTAATCCTATCCTTATCTATTTCAGTTGCTTAAAAAAGAAATAAAATTAAAAAAAACAAAAAACAAAAATGCAGCTCTAGGCGATACAGATGACGTCAATCCAACCAATAGAAAATTCATGTTGAGGCTGAAACATAATTCGGCTTTCATTGTTACAGCTCATGTCTGTTCTAAGCATGCCATTGGGAAGGAGAGGCTGACGTATGAGGCATGGCTAATATATTACCGATAACAAAATAAATAAAATATATAGAAATGTAAAGGAAGCACCACGATGACGTTGAAACCCTACAGACTCTCGTGTGACCTCGTGTTCCCAACACCAAAAACCCAAACGCTAATGTGCAGTGAAACGTTCCCGAATAAGCGAAAGGTACAAAAATCAGAAAATGTAATTAATTTCATCGCTCTGGATGATCTGGGCAACTATCAACCCCGGGATATCAGCTGACATAACTGCACGTGAGGGGGCACGTTAATACCACTGGATAAAACGCAACAGAAATTCAATCGAGGCAGCTGCTTTTGTTGCTGCGGTGTCTGTTTTCATGACGCCACGGCAACCCCGCAAAGAGCCATGGAGAAAGAATAGGGTAGGTCATCTTTCAGCTCTTAAACAGCATTCCAAGGCAGGTTTTTCAAGTTGGACATATTTGAAGAAAGGGCATCTGATTGTGCCAGGCTATCATACGGACAGGTCTGAGTACATTACGTCCCACAAATCAATATACTTTGTTCTTTCAAATACTGTGAACTTGATATGTCTGGAATGCAAGTTTCTTAAACACACAATTGGTAACCTCTCCTGAACTATGTTTTGTTCAATTCAGGAGCACAAAAAAGCTGAAATGGTAGCTACACATCTGTATCTTCATTCCTGAGGCAGAAGTGGCACAAGCTGCACGTTACATAACACTTCTGTCAGCCCCTTGACAACCTGAACCAAGCCTTCCCTGTGCAGCTGAAATCGCATGAAACTGAAATAGAAATGCTATGTAAGCTAGACAAATCCATTAGCACCTTTAGCATAAGCTACTCCCACTGCATCCAATCTCTATATGGCTTTGATGATGTAAACATGTTAGTCGTGAGCAGGAAGACCACAGTCCAGAGAAAACAGACGGCGAGTATTGCGTGTGAGACAGAGGAACGCTTCTGAGTTCGTATACCATCCATCCATCCATCCACTGGTTATCCCAGCTGGGATTGCAGGTGGCTTGGAGCCTATCCCAGGTAGCCTAGAGCACAAGGCAGGGACACCCCGCACAGGGCGCCGACCCATCACAGGGAACAAATGCGTGCATACACACACACGCACACACACGCACACACACACACACACACACACACACAAACTAAGGGCAATTTCAGGTTAGTCAGTTTACCTAACCAGCAGTTTTTGGGGCTGTGGGAGAAAAGCGTAACTCAGTAATTTTGTGTTCATCCAGTTTCCAATGCGA
>JABJVR010000325.1:5738-21410 GCA_025773905.1 Chitala chitala | reverse complement strand
GATGCTAAACTGTATTTCGTTACCCTGTATCTATACATGTGTAATGACAATAAAGTTGAATTCTATTCTATTCTATTAAAGATAAAGATAAAGCCAGACAGCAATGGAGGAGAGGAACCAAAACCTCCACAGTGTGGAGAAAAAAACCACAGGGGGCCCAAGGTTGACTGGCAGCCCAGGCCCTCCTGGGTATGCTAACATTCCTGACTAATATTCTGATGGTTAGTGGAGGCTTACTGATTAATTTTAAACTGGCCAATTTCTACCCCCAAAGGGCCAGGCCAGCAGGGATTTGTGAGGGTAGTTTTAATACCTGAACAACAGGGTAAATCATGCATTTTGGAACATGTGGATGTGCTGGGATGGTTGGTGAGTTTCTAGATCATTTAGGCTTGTTTTGACTTGTTTTAGGTATTGATGGTTTTGTTTATGATATCAGTGCCAGCAGGAATGTTGTCTGTTGTTGGCATCCTAGCATCCTGGCTCAGTATTGGCAAAGGTTTTTTCAGGTGCTTCTTGATTGGTCACACATCTATGATATTGGCTGGATCCTTCATTACGAATTTTCCTTTTTTTTTTTTTTTTGTCTTCGGACTGTGCCCTGAATGCTTTAGATGTGACACGAACAGTGTGATCAAGTGTCTCCGCGCCAGTACAGCCGTGACCTGGTGTTAACACCATACCCTTGTGAGTCATCAGCCTTGCGATTTAGACACATGAAGGTATTCGTTCTGGGTTATGAGGGGTCTTCGGCTCATCATGACGCAGAAGTCACTTTTTGCTTTGTGTGTCTTTTTAAATGACAAGACCAAGTCTCTCCCTCTGTTTTGTGGGTGTGCCTCTCACCCCCCCCCCCCTCCAGCTACGCCTTGGAGAGCACTGGTCACTGAGCGCAGTGTTATGAGCCCTTTCAGTTTCTGGCTGTTTGCATTTCATCAGTCACGTGGGCCTCCTGTCAGCGGCTGCTTAACTCTGAAAGTGGGGGTGTTATTTTTAGTGACGCGACAATACCCATGCATGAATCTTCATTTACCTCTGCAGGAGTCAGTGTGCCTGCCACTGACGGAGATGGATTTGGGCCACTTGTTCGAAAGCGAGTGTGTGTGTGTGTGTGTGTGTGTGTGTGTGTGCGCGCGTACGAGTGCGTGTGTGCGCATGAGTGTGTGGGACAAGACGAGAACGCCGTCGGAGCACGACTGCAGTTCTCTCTTCCTCATGTTTCTTCCCTTTAACAACACAGAGCACACAATGCGCTTGTGACGGTGAGTGTCAGGGTATGTGAGTGAAGCTGCCAGCCCATCATCCTGCCTCCTCCTAACATACAGGTGCCAGCCAGCCCACTCCCCCCCCCCATTCCTCTCCTGAAACCCACTGGGGGGGACTGACTGTAGCAGCTCTGGAGTACCTCTGAGCTTCACAAGTGGCGTTGTGCACATGACACAGTCAGGAGACAAGTGACCGTGCGGTAGATACACAGCATCGTACCTTGCATCTCCACAGACTCCCTCTCCCGCTCTCTTGCTCTCTCTCTCTCTCTCTCTCTCTCTCTCTCTCTCTCTCTCTCTCTCTCCCTTTCCTCATAAGACGTTTATCTGACTGCTGGCGTGTGAGTGGAGTGTGCCTGGTGAAGATGTGGACCAGTTTCCTCAGTCAAGGTGAGTGTTACCGATTCTGTACGGGGTCTGTTCATAGATTATTCTGCAAAGAGGCTTTTTTTTTCATGAATACCACAGGGCTAGTTAACCACAGGGCTTAAAAGCCTTCTGAGTGTAAAAGCTTCTGAAGTATTGTCAGTAACTGTGGGAGTCAGTCTGTGCCTACATTATGAAATGTTATATACACCATTAATTCACAGTATGTTGCTGAAAGAATGAATATCCTAAGTACCGTTTTTGTGGTACACAGCTGTATGGTTATGAAGAGACTGATGTACGTGGTTGTGTTCAGGAGTAGATTGCTGCATTTGTGTTTATTATAAGCAGACCACAGAGTGTGTGTAAGTAGACAGGTGTTTGTGTGCATTTATGACCAAACCGCTCTGTCTAGATGTATTATTGTAAAACTGATATATATTTACTAGGACTGTAAATCGGTGTGTTCCTAGGTTGGCCTTGGGAAGCATCTGTAGAGTCAGAGGTTTTGGAAGTGAGTGTGCGTGACATGCATCTTAGAACCTTTCAGGTGGGATAAGACCCAGTTGGAGCTTCATATACTAGAGAAAAAGGAGAATCTTTGAGTAAACATTAACTTGATTAGGAGCTTAAACAGCAAACATGTTGGGCTGAATGGAAACTGAGTAAGATGCAACAGGAAGAGTTGTTTAGGAGGCTGAAACGACTGGCCAGCTTCAGTTTATGTAGCTGTGAGTCCAGCGGTACATAATCTGGACAGGGGAGTCAGCTGACATTCAGGGTTGCATGTTGACATGGACTCTGTTTGAGGCCTGTAGAGACCCTCATTGCTCTTTCACACTGGTGAGGATCAAGGTGATGGAGAACATCACATTAGAGGAAGAACTGCTGACATCAGCTGTGGACAGAAATAAGATCCGTCTTCGATCTTATCACCAGGTGCCCCACAATGAGACAGGGGTTTGTTCTAACGCACATGCACGACAATTTGACTATTTTTAAAATCAGCCTATAGCTTGCTATATAACA
The DNA here is from genome assembly GCA_025773905.1 of Chitala chitala. NCBI lineage: Eukaryota > Metazoa > Chordata > Actinopteri > Osteoglossiformes > Notopteridae > Chitala > Chitala chitala. The sequence continues at coordinate 18,750 of JABJVR010000325.1, read as the reverse complement.
TGTAAGCGCTGCTTTATTTATTTTTATTTTTAATGCATTCAGAGGAGGTTGTAGGCATTGTCTTCTGAAAGAGAATCGCTGTGTCAGAGTTCTATTTGCCATCATTGTGGACTTAAATTTAGTTTCACAGATGTCCTCGTTTCAATTGTTGCCTCCCGAAAAAAACAAGCGTGGATAACATTATTTAACAGAATGCACTAGAGAAAACAGGCAACAGCAAGGCAACAGCAGGGCTTTCAGCGAATCAGCATGCTGTTGATTTTATACAAATTGAATTTGTACAAACAGAAGTTAAGGGCGGCCTAGGAGCCTCAGAGATTGACTATGAAAAATGGTTTAGTTTTACATTGACTGAAATAAAGTGAATGACCGCTGAGCGATTTTGCCCATTGCTGTTTTCTCTCCTGCAGGAAAGTAATAGCCCTCTGAATGCTTTTATGATCTCCAGTCCTTCATTGTCTTGCTCTGTGCCTGGTTTTCCAACTGCTAAATAGTAAACATTGCGAGATTTTACAGACTATGCTTCCATAAGATGCCTGTGTTGTGTAATGAAGTGAAACCTATTGGACGTACTGTAAATTTTTGCAGTTGTTTTCCTTCCAGGTTTATAGGAATTGTCTGACTATTTCCAGTCATTTAATGGGATGAATAGGAAAGTTTTGATTTTAATTGTTGTTGCTCAGTCTAATTCCTTATATGTTTTATGACTCTGTTTTGTATTTTATATGCCACGATCATATAGTTCTGTTTTGGAACAGTTTCACTTTTACACAAATTAATCTCAAGTGTCTGTTTTTACACTTTTTTCTGAAGTTTTTTTTTTTTTTTACTTCTGTAGAATGTTTGTAGAGAGCGTTTAACACCTTGCATATCCAGACCAGTCCTGTGCTTTTGTCTCTTGTTCTGGTGCTTCTGCTATATTTATCTTAAAGTTTAATTTGGTCAGGAGATGTTCTCGAAGCTGCTGGACCACCAGCTCGTGGGAAGTTACCTTCTGGAGATATTTCTCCAGTTTGCCAATTGCATTCACTTAATATATGACCTGGTGATCATTAGTGTGATTATACACCCGTTCCCTACATGACAGTCCATCGGATGTAAAACTATAGATTATGAGGTAGGCTGAATGCCGAGTGTTACCAGCTTCTGATAGATTCGCAGCAACACTCCTTTGATGGCAGTCAGCTGAGAAATGAGAGATGTCAAGTGGACATGCAGAACAGATATTGGCTTTGTGGATTGTGCTGTTTTTGCGTATGCAAGTGATTACAGGGTAATGAGAGGCCCCACTCTTGTACACTGCTGCAGGGTACTTTGCTTGAATTATTTAGATGAAATATCATTTTTAAAGGTAATGATGAGGCAGTTGTGTACATATTGCAGTTTGGTTAGGAAAAGAGCACCCAAGGTTTAAGTAAATCTCTATGCATAATTGTGATTTATTTATTTATTTATTCCTGAGGGATGTCAACACTCTTCTGAACAGTTGGAAAACATTCATTTAAATTCATTGCATTTCTGTGTGAGAATGTCACTGTGTAAGTGGCTCCTGGCTTTGGGGGATTTAGAGGCCATGTTGACTTGAGAACCGCACGGCGCAGAGCAGCGTACTATGGAGAGTGAATAAGTGAGAAATAAAGGGTTCGTGAGCTCTCCCACACAGCCACTGTTATGTAAGTGGTCTGTTCAACACGCTTTGCCTCGAGTGCGAGTGTGAGCTACGCTGTTTATTCCACATGTCACGTCATGTTTTCTTTCCCGCTCTGAATGGAAGCGTATAGGGAAGCACTGAAACTGAATGAAATTACACAACTGCAATCAGCATTTCCCATTAAGAGGCGGGCCGATTTACTTTATTTGAGGCAAGAGTGAGGGAGTAAGCGTAAACAAATGGAAACAAAGCGTTAGTCGATTTTTGCAGTCAGCAGCACTTCAAATGATCGCACTTTGTGGTATACTGTGTGTGGCAGATAGATTTTCATTTTTCTCTTATTTGTTTTTATGCTCTTATTTAGTATTTTCCTTGTCTGGGGGTTGTTTATATCTCATTTTATTAATTTGATATATTCCATACTAAAGAAGTAGTGTTTTGGACTCCATTGTAAAGCCTAGTATCTCAGCTAAGCTATGTTGCTAATATAACAGGAGTCATGTGCAGTAATTTGAACCTGTGCCCTTTTAGTGCAGGGGCTACATTCTTAGCATCTTGTCACCTGCTTTGACTGGCCCCCTCCTGGACCGTAAGGAGGAGAGCCAGGTTATGCCCCGCCCACCCCACAGTCCATCTGCCACAGACCAGAACTCAGCATGACCCAGAGACTGATGACCTAAATCAGCCACAAGCTCCTGGGAGGTCATGGCACCGTTGTTTGGTTTCTGCAGGCAGAGCAGGGCAGTTTTAGACGTATGTCCATCTCTTTAAATAGAGGGCATTCATGCCAGCGAGTTCCATTAGGATTTTGAGTCTGAATCTGGATAAGTGTATGCTCCAGCTGATGGATTTTGTGACAGGGGCAGTGCTTATGACTGTCTTATCTGTTCTGTCATGTGCCATCTTAACAAAAGCTGTCTTTAGAACCCATGTGTCGCTCTCCCCAGTGAGCTCCTAAAGCTCACACACAGTTAGCACATCGTGATGGTATGGTGAGACCGCGCTGTTTTGGAACGGGGGTCTGTTAAAGCAGACTGCCCCGCCGGTGAGGTATCAGCAGTGGATCGGCACTGTGACGGTTTGTAATGTCGTTGAGGTTGGCACTTGTGATGTTGCAAACGTCTCTGTTACAGTGGCAGTCTGTCACAGTTGTCATTTCTAAAAGCTGGCCTTTTCGATATTAGATCCTCAATTATCTGTGCTTTTGAGTGTTTTTACTGAAATAATTTTTCAGGTTCTTTAAAAAATTGTCTAGAAACACTGGAGGGCTTAGGAAGCTAGGTGGCCTTTCAGACCACCTAGCAGCATTTTTATTATTTTTATTGTCCATACAGAGGAGTTTTTTGCTGCCGTCCTCATTGTCTTCTTGCTGTTCGTTCTCGAATCCATTTGTATTAATTTTCCCATCAAGCTTTTTTGTCAGCAGTCATGGGGCGGCTGTGCTGTGAAAGGCACTATATAAATTGAAATCGAAAAGTTAAATTGTGCAGAGCCCAAGAGAAGAAGAGCCAGAGGTTTTTCAGTGTCTGGGGAGACGGGGCCTCGAAACTTTCTGCAATTTTTCTTAACGCTCTGAACAACGAAGTGTTGAAAGTGGTATGAAAACAGTGCATTAAATCAGTGACAGCTCATCAGCAGCTGTGTGCTGCGGCTGCGTGCTGCGGCTGCGTGCTGCAGCTGCCTTCCGACCTGCGGCTTGGCAGCTGTCCAGAGGAGTGTCGTCGTAGTTTATATTGACGTAGCTGCGCGGCCAGCCGTCAGGGGCTTGTCAACAAAGCAGCACCGAGTGAAGACCTGCTGTTCACTTAATCGGTTCTTGTTTGTATCCAGGCGAAATACTGACACTTTTTCCACTGGACTAAAATAAATTTTCACGCTCAATTCCACAACATTACTCCATCATAAATCTTCCAGTCAGTTCAAGATAAATATGTGGTCAGTCTGTGGCACTTTTTTACTGTTAAGAACTGTAGGCCTACGGTTTGTTTTCAGTTGTAGAGCATCATTCTCAGGTGCAATTGCATTTAATATATTTAAACAGTTGAACTGCCATTATTTTTTTGTTTTAGTTACACTGCATTTTAAGAAGCACTTTGAGTTCATGTTAAAGTGAATTGGCTGTCCGGTCTTGGTCCTGTGTATTTTTTATGTTTTTTTTTTTTTTTTTTTGCAAGAGGCATCCTTGAGATCTGCCCACTTTTCTACTTAAATCAACAACATGTTCGGTGCCCAGACTGGACCTGACATGCGTTCAGGTTGTACTCCCAGGAGAGACATTTAAGGTGTACTGTTTAGTAAGCTGCTGAACTCAAACTGCCTCATTAGATAAGCATAAATATTAGCTGAACCATGACAGCTTCATTAATAGCAGAAAGGTTCATTAACGTCACCCAGACGTGAGCACCGTGCATGATTCAAGCTGTGGACGGTTCAGACCAACTCAGGAGAGGTCAGGGGTGGTACAGTGGCATGAGGAACAAGACCGCAAAAAGTAGAAAGGACCAAAAAAGGTGAGCAGCTACAGCAGAGTATAGGGTAAATAATATGTAGAGAGATAAATGGTGGTAATTTCTCAGAAGCCCAGCAATCTCTGGGTGGAAATGTGTTTGATCCAAAGTAGGCAGCAGACTCTGTTGGCTGCTGGGTACAGCTGATCAGGCTTCCGTCTCCACACCCAGTGCGGCTGCAGCTCAGAGTTTGTCGCATCCCATGTTCCTTGTCACGGCTGCTTATCGTGTGCAGGTGCGCCTGCTTGCCACACCTCCGTGTTAATGCCATCTGCCGCCTTGACGCTTGTGCTGTGTCACACAGATTGTTACTGTTCTGTTACTGGTGTTGATTTTGCTCTAATGCTGTAATTATTGGCGTTGCTCTTGCTGTACTGTTGTTCCGTTACGGGTGTCGGTGTTGCTGCTGATGTGGTTATTCTTTTTGTTATTTGAGGCTATATTGAAACTGTGGTAGTAATATGAATATGTAATTACATTTTGTTCTGGATATTAAATAGCCCCAAGGTGTTAAATGTCAGAGTGGAATTCACTTTAAAAAATAAGGTTTTTCAGTGCCAATTCTCAGTGGAGGAGGAAAATGTTTCCTTTGAATGTTAAATTCTTCTCCCCTACATTGACAGTATATGTACATTGAGTAGCTGTGTCTGTGTGTGTGTGTGTGTGTGTGTGTGTGTGTGCGTGTGTGTGTTTCATTGTATACCGTATGTTTTTTTTTTTGTAATATGTATTTTTGACTTGTTTACTTTGTTTTTTTACTCCTAATGTTTTACTGATTACTTTCCTGACCTCTCTAGATGGCATATAAGCTTCCTGAGTGTTTTGCTACACTGGATAAACTTGTTTAAGATAATAAGTAAACCTTCTTGTCCTGAATCTATTGTCTGCTTTTTAAGTTCCGCAGGAGAGTGGTCTGTGTTTGTATCATTGTATTACCTGGTGCATCTGTTTCTTCATAGAAGAGAAGAAAGGTACTTTGGAAACGATCACAGACGCGATTCAGCAGTCAGATGTGGACAGTAGTGATCACACTGTGACTTCAGGGATTAAAGGCAGATGGAGAGTGATTGCAGAGTCAGTTGAAGTATTTGAGGCAGATGGAGAATGATTGCAGAGTCAATTGAGGTATTAGAGGAACATGGAGAATGATTGCAGAGCCAGTGAAGGAATTAGAGGCAGATGTGAGAGATAGTATGCCTGCTTTGTGAGTATGGGTGTTTTTCTTCAAATGTGAAGTATCTGACATTACATGAGTTTGAGTTTAACAAACGCACAGGTGTGGCTTTGATGAAAGCATGTGTGTGTCTTACAAAAGAGTTGGGCCAATGGTTTGGGACCTCGAGAGCTAGAACTGAGGAAGAAGACTGGGTGTGCCAGTCAACAAGAGCACTCATTTGCTTTTAATAACACCACACTCAGAACTGGCCCTGAACATAGTCCATATAGGCAGATGCTAGGGGCGCCTCCGTCCATCGGTACGTCACTGGAGTGATTGGTGGTGGAATTGGTTGCATTTTAAGGGGCACCGGCTAAAATCTTGCCTAGGGCAGCAAACTGGTCTGGGCCGGCTGAGACCACACATGTAGCAAAATTGAAATTGTCCGTGGCCTGAAAATAAGAGCACCAGTGGGGGAAGAGTGTGACTTCATGGATGTGAATACCAACAGAATGTTATGAAGAGCTGAAAACCAGAGGTGTGAATGCACCAAAGATGTTAACGGCAGTGAATAAATGTGACATTTGTAGATGTGAATGCAGTAGCAGATCCAGAGCTGAAGCTCTTAAATGGCTTTGCAAAGACTGGGACTTAGAGGCTCGCTGCTAATATTCTTTTAAATGTAATTCTGTCCATTTTGATTTTCTCTGAACTAATCTAATGGAGTGAAATAATTCAGTGTTGTCTCTCTAAGCACCTAAGTCCTTTTTTAAAAAGCAAATTTGGTTTCATATCAATCATTGTGTGCGGTCTTTCAGAAAGATGTCCTTGCTGCCTGACCTCCACTGAAACTCTCAGGGCATCTGAATTATGGATTTGAGCACTGATAATGTTGCTGCGACTCGTTGAAGCTCCAATACCGGTACGGTAGAGTAATTAAAGTCACCTCCATTGGCTTCCCTGCAGCTTTTCCACGATTGGTAAAAAAGACCATTTGTCAGTCAGCTTGAACATAAATAGAATTCAGTTCACAACAGAGTTTAGCATGTGTGTATGTAAGAGTCAAACTCTTGGGCATTGCCATGGTGAAATGCCCCACCCCACCCCCATTGTAAAGGGTAAATAAAAGCTGTAATGTCAATAACAGGGTGAGTGTAAAATGTAAATTGATAAATTTATTATTTTCAACATACTTATAGTGGTCATGCATTCATTCCAGATGCCAACAAGTACGCAAAGTATTTATCTGAAGTTAACAAAATTGTCTTTTGCCTTTTGATTATTGTCAGGTAGAATTCTTGAACTTTGGATTCTGTTTAATGGGAATGACTTTCTGAATCCTTGGTTTTTCACCTTGGGTAAAACAAGAGTGAGGTCATCGTGGCTTGGTGACCCACGAATGTAACGTCTCCAATTGGACCACAGGGATGGTGTATCGTTTATCACATGTTCCTGAGTGCAGATGGTGACCTTTGCATCATCTAACATGGATGGAGAGGGGTACCTCTGAGCATTGCTTGGAGTGTAACCCACTGCAGTAATATAGAACTGGTGTAGGGTTTAGGGTGGCAGAGAGGAAATGACCAGGAATTTTAGCAAGATGTTTTTAATGTGATATACTGTAACCGTAATACTTTTTTGGTGCTATGTTAGCTGAAAATTATTAATAGAAAAGTTAACCAATGAGGGTATAAGATTATACAAGATTTACATAAAGGTCTATGTGCACATGTCAGCCTTAGTACAAGTGCTATTTCTGTGATGGTTCAGGTCAGAGGTTCTTAAACTTTTATTGTATACCGAAATGAAAATCTTGGGACCCATTTTAGGACCCAGTAGCATAAATGTGTATTTCCTATTCTGTTTATTAGCTACTGTTTTTTAATTACTTTTTCACATGTTATTTGATGAAATTAGTTACTTTAGCAACCCATCACAAGTAAGTCACCGACCCAAAATAGGTTATGACCTGTACTTAGGTCAGCACACTTGTTTGTCTTATTAAAAGCATATGAGGATTTTATGATCCTCAATGGTGACCATATTCTTTACAGCTCAACATATTTTTTAAGTAACTATGGGTAATCACTGTGGTGTGTTGGCGCCCCGCCCTGGGTGTCCCCTGCCCTGCGCCCTATGTCCCCTGGGATGGGCTCCAGGCATCCCGTGACCCTTAACATGATGAAGCGGTATAGATGATGACTGACTGACTGACTATGGGTAATCATGATAGATGACCTGGTATTCAAACCTGAAACCTGCAAAGCCCTCTTCTTTTCTGTATCAGAATCGACGGTTATTTGGGCCAAGTGAGTGTGTGTACCTTAGGACAGGTACTGTTTCACACACTTGTTAACATGGTGTTTGAGAGTAGTAAGCGTGTGTGTGTGTGTGTGTGTGTGTGTGTGTGTGTGTGTGTGTGTGTGTGTGTGTGTGTGTGTGTGTGGAGTTACACAAGCACAACTGTAGGCCTGGGCTGTTTTACAGAGGGGAAGGCGTGGAGTCTTTTTATGGCTGTTTATTAGAAATAATGTGTCACTGTGTGATAGACGTGTCACTGGTGCTAGCATGCTAAATCTGAACATTAATCACACACCTCCACCCTGTCACTCCACATTTTCATCATTAAACTTTAATGAAGAGCCATCCCCCACTGTCATTCAAGCACGTAATGGGGTTTTACCCAAGAAAGAGCATTTGCATAATCGGGTTTCAAAATTTCAGTGTATCTCTTATCAAATATTAAACAGTGTGGGGTAACACGTGTTTGATTCCAAGCCAGCGTTTTCACAGGAAAAAGATGATAGCAGCATACAGGTCATCTGTCTACCTGGGTGACAGTACCCTTTTCACCTCATCCTTTTGGGTGAATTTCTGTCCCTCAGTCTTCTGGAATCCCATGTTTTTCTCAAACCAGTCTGAGTTCTGCCATGTCAGAATCCTGTGTTCTGTGGAAGCTGCCTTTGTGCTACTTTAAAGAGTTTGTTCAAGCCCCACTGTGGCGGCACACTGTTGGTTTAGCAGGTCTCCAGTTGACTCTCCTTCTCTCGTTGTTAGTCATGATGCAAAACAAATGACCCTGAAACGGTCCAGGTGAGGTTGTATTTAAATACAGCATGCAAGACAGAGTGGCGTTTTTACCACTTACCAGTTGCTAAATTTCTGTTTTTTCCTGTCTGTTATATCCTCCAAATACACACTTGGGGAGGGGGGAGTGAGCTGTTTGATGTGTAAACCCATACACAGACTTTGTGATGTTTCTAAACATTTAAAAACAGTGTATTGCACAATCCTGGACTAAAGCTGTTTCACACTTTTCATTAATAAGCCTCAGAGTTAGGGGTGCTTTCCAAAAGCAGTGCTGGCATTTGGGCAAAGACGCTTTCTTCCACAGACAGTGCAGAAGAGCCCTGAGGTGGGCTTCTTGTGTGTGTGTGTGTGTGTGTGTGTGTGTGTGTGTGTGTGTGTGTGTGTGCTCTTGTGTTTCGGGGTTAATAGCACCACGCTGCCTCCAGTGGATTTACTTTTCAAAGGAAGCACTGCCACTCTAAATAAACATCTTAAATGTTAGAGTTTTTGTAAATGAGTCGGAACATTCCACAGGAATCTCTTCTCACTTTGTCTCCATGGAAACTATAGAGCTAAAAAACCACAGATCCACAACTCCCTGTAAATCAGCTTATGAAATTGGTTAGTGATGTTGTGTGAATTAGAGTTAAGCTGAGGCAAGTTTGATTCTGTGCTTCTTTTGTTACATACATGTCAAGTTTAGAATTTACAGACCCACAATGCTGGGAATATACCATTATATCCAGGACACTTACAGTTCTCTTCAGGGTGTTTCTCCGTTACAGTCATTTTTGAAAATTGCCAAATCGTTGTGTGGATGATGAGAAGAATGTAGATGTTTTTTTCTGAATGTCCCAGTTGTTCTGTCCTCAGTTGGAAATGTTGATACTGGGTGTGTATAAGAGCTTATTCTCAGTTTACACTTATGGTCTGGATTACACACTTCAGAGACAATTTATGACACACTTAACTCACACCCTGCTGTAAACCGCAGTGTCGCTGGCTGTAGCACTTTTATATTTGGTTTCTTCATTCTTTAATGCCATTTATATAACAGCAGATGCTGTATATTTAAAAAGTGACCAAGTTTTATATACTTTCAAACAAATTTATTAGCTTGTTTATTTTGTGCATCATATGACTCATTTCATTGTTATGGTTTATCTGTGCATTTCCTTCCAGTGGGTACAGAACTGTTTATCAAGAGCCAGTTTTATTGCAGTCCTCTTTTTTTTGAAATACAATACAGCCTGTGCTGGAATTTCAATACAGGCACAGAATTTACTTTATTGGCTTCGGTTATCACTGGTGTTTTTTTTTTCCTTCTTTTTAGAAAGATAAAGTGAAGCAGTTTTTGAATTTCTCTTGTTTCTTAACACAGTTTTGACCTTTGACCTTGAGCTCGCTTGGTTATGTCACCTGTGTATAGGGCTCATAGCAGCATTGTTTGGCATTTAAGGACAGCAATGTACTCCTGACTCATGTGGCAAAGCACATATGATTGAGCCGTCATGAGTGTTTTTCCGCATGGTAATGACACGGACAAGCCCTGGTCGCTGTGCTTGGTATTGTTTCCACACTGTGGGGCTTATTGACTCTACCTCTTTCTCATCCTCTGAGTGGAGGGTGCCAATCAAATACAGGCTCTGCATTGGCTAGGTACACTGTCCAATCAGCATCTTTGGGCTGCACTGACATCACTCAGTTTCACCATCTGTCACAGAAACATGTACAACACTTTCTTTCCCCCTCAAATTCTGTGAGGCAATTGTAATGAAACAAGACGCCCACGTGGTCTTACGCCGGGCCTCGGATTCAATGGATATGCTTGCTTTGCCTGTAGCGGACTTGCACATCTACATTTAAATGGACATTTGCGTTCTGTTAGCTTTAAACTGACAAGAAGTGAAGAGTTTCACCCCATCGTGTACAAGAAAGGATTGTAAATGCCTGATATATGGATAAAGTTCCATCCTGTTCCCTCTCTTGCTTCAGCAGGTCAATGAGGATAATTAGTTTTAACAATGTGTTTCTAGCTGTCCGTCTATGCTGTTTTATTGCAATCTCCTTTTGGGAGGATCATTTTCTGAGCTGTGAGCATTTAATGACCCCTTCAGATAGGCTTTAAACCCCTGTATCTGGCTCTACTTTAATCCTATATTACTTTCTGAATAATGAAGTAGATAGTATAGTGGTCTAGTATTACCATCAGGCTATAGCTAAACCTCCAAACTGATCATACCATATTCATAAAAAAAGTGATAATTGCATTTTTTCTTCTTTCAGTAGCGCTGTTATCATTGCTTAGACTGCAGCTTTTTTATATTGCCTTTACTTTAGATTTAGCACATTTTGTTTGATGATTGGCAGAACAGGAACACACCTTGTTGGGTATTAGATATGTTTCCAGTGTCTTTTGTTTTTAGTATGGGCTGTGTTTAAAATACTTCCAGCTGGCATGCCCACAGAATATGAATGATTCACCATCTCTGCATTTTCTGCCCTGGTACCTTAAGCTGCCCAAGTCTTTTCTACTGACTTAACCCTTTGGACGCCTGCTCCCTACTGCTGCTCGCCTCAGTTTCTGTGTATGTGTTGAGCGTATATGTGTCATTCCACAGGAGGGTTTGCACGTGAGCTCCCATTGGGACACATGCGCAGCATGTACTGTTTAGAGGTGTTTCTCTCTAAGTGTGCTTTGGGACACCTTCTGATTCAGTGTCCACTGCTTGCTGTATGGGGTTGATTGTGCATGGAGGTGTTTTGGGACACCCTTCTTTTCAGCGTCCATCTGTTGTTGTATGGGATTGATTTTGTCCGAGTGCACTTTGGGACACCCTCATGTTCCATTCATATAGCATACAGGTGTGGTACAGTACATTATATCATCCTTAGGTCCTGCTCAAATTACAACACACCATGGTAGCCTGGTGCTTTGTTTTACATTACACTATAAAATACTTTTTTTTTTCAGTTCTCAGTCTCATTCTGATCTTTTTTCTTGTAGAACTTTTAAAAGGGGCGTTTAACCTTTGTGTGAGATTAAAATAGCCAGTGGGCCTCTGATTCTCTTAGCCTCAGAGAGAGAGAGAGCAGCTGAGCCTTTGATACCTGGATTAGCATGAAGGTGCCCCTGTGCCAGGGCACCCAGGCACCCTGCCCCCACCCTCCTGCCTCGCACTGGGACCTCTGTGGGGTTGGAGGTGTAGGACGTGGGGATTAGCGTACCGCTAGCCTTGTGCCCGTCCCTCTACCCATGTCCCATCCTCGCCTTCTTCTCCACTTCCAGGAGGAAGGATTAACTCCACTAATTCCCACCTGGCACGGATGGGCCGCCATCCACACAGGCTCTGCAGGATACATGCATCACTTTTTCCATAGCCTCCTACTCTTCACCCCCCATATCCGGCCCCCTGCCTTGGGGGGGCAGTGATTGAACCGCACACACAGCGCCATACGCTGGCCACTGAGCACCCTCGCTGTCTAGTTTTATAGTACATAGTAGTTTTTATACTTTCTGGAACAGTTTTAAACAATAATTTGTAAATAGTGACTTTGAGAATACATATAGAGGAGAAGAGCCTATGTGAGCACCAGACTGTTTTTATAGCAGCAGTTTTCTACTAGTATTCTTCAAGCATTGCCCAGGGCAACCTCGCACAAGCTACGCTGATGCCGTTACCAAAGTGTCTCTGGATCTGCAGTTAAGGATGTAATATCCTGCAATGAATATGAAACACAGCTCCTGCTGCTGCTGCAAGGCAGCAGCGGCCATCTGCATGAAGCCTGCGCATCTGCAGTGTGATACTGCTGGCCCAAGGATCGCCCTCTTTATGTCTTTCAGTGGATTTCTGTCTTTGTCATTATTGGTGAGTGTTTTCTTAACGCCAAGGAAAATGAAAAAGCCATGAATGTAGTGTGGTTGGAGAATGGTCCCTTTTCTGTTTATTTTATTTAAGCATTAAAAAAACTGCAGCAGATAAAAACGTGAATTTACAGCACGCTGCTATGAAAGTAACAAGATGAATGTAATGTGAAGGTTTATGTGTTAAAGAAGAGGGTTGTTTATCTATTTGTATTTTAATTGTGGTTATGTGGTGAAACATTTTGTATTTGAAGGCTTGTTTATAAGGTATAAGATATGCATGGAGGAGAGCAGATTCAAAGATGTTTAAGCAGCAATTGAAATACTCATCATCATAGTCATCAGAAAGGCTATAATAGCAGGACTGAGCAGCTGTGAAAGCTGCTAGCCTGATGTCAGCTGAAACTTTGTCTGGGTGATGAAAGAATGGTGAAATAGAAGCTGCGGTCACACCAGCATGGACATCACGGTCATGCCGTGTACAGCATTTCACACTGTACACACTCCACACATCAGAGGGGAATTTGGTTCAACAAGATTTACAAGAGGCTTAGAGGTCAGAGCCTGGAGAAGGTTCATAGGGGTGGAGCCAGAAGATGGTAGAGCCAGGAGAAGGCTCACAGGGGTGGAGCCAGAAGATGGTAGAGCCACAAGAAGGCTAACAGGGGTGGAGCCAGAGGATGGAACAGCCAGGAGAAGGCTCACAGGGGTGGAGCCAGAAGATGGAAGAGCCAGGAGAAGGCTCACAGGGGTGGAGCCAGAAG
>JABJVR010000324.1:0-11572 GCA_025773905.1 Chitala chitala | reverse complement strand
TATTTTTATTTAAGACAAATCAAAAAAAAAACACCCTTTTAAACCGGCCCTCCATTACTTTTCTCAGCCTAACAATTTATACACTCCAAAAAAAAAAAAAAAAAAAAAAAAAACTAAGCAAGTGTTGCTTTATCTTTAACCGACTCCCGTGCACTTTAATGCAAGTGAATAAGTAAATGCAGGTAATGCACCATCATATGCAACTACTGGCGGCCTGCTGGTTTGGCCTGTGCTTGTGTCACTGAGCGCTGCCAAGGCAGTGACTGGCAGCGAGAGTGAGATGAGAAACAAAGGGCCTGTTTAACGTTTCTGCTGCCATATTGGCCCGGGTTTGTAAGCGAAGTGGCACTGTTAAAGTAAACAGTTTAACATATCGTGAAACTACACAGGCCATTGCAGGAGTGTGTGTGGAAAATGTGAACATGAAGTCACTGCACAATGTCGCGGCGGTGTTACAGCGGTGTGTAGGCCAATGGCAGACGATGGTGGGGGGGCATCCAGTATCAGAATGTTTCTGGGTGTGTGGTGGGGGTGTGCTAATGTCTCTCTGCAGCTTCTGAGAAAATCCTGTCTGCTGGTAGGTAAAAGACACAGGTAACACAATACTGAACACCAACACAACTTTGAGACGTGGAATAAAGGAAGGTAAACGAATGTCAAAGGTATACAGAAGCCTGCACGATATGAAGGATTAAAAGCTTAATGAGAAACGTAACTGTTTCAATATTTTTTCCCGCACAGTCAAGCACAGATGGGCTCCATGTGGTCTGATGGAGAATAATAAGTAATAACCTGAAACAGCACAACAGCCGTGGGATTCTCAGCAGTGCTGTCAGAATACGCCCGCGTCATCACAGAGAGCCGCATGGCTGCAGAAAGTCATTCACGTTTCAAAACAGAGAAATGAAAAGCCAGGCTTAAGTTGGCAAAATATAGTCGGTAAATTCCTTGCAGACTTTGTTGTAAGTGAGTATGACATGGGATGTAGAGTCTGGATGTTGTAGTTAAGGTGGGATAATTGCCTTCATTTTTAAATCTGTAAAGCTTTCACTGAGTCTCTGAGTGTGTAACAATAGCCTGTTTGTTTGACAAGCGCTCTTATTTAGAAACAACTCTATACCGTGATGCCAATGATAGATAATGTCATGTATAAGACACAAGAAATATGTCTGTAAAATGTGAGGAAGTGAGTAAATAAAAAACCAGATGCTTTAATGGCATTACAAGAGATATACATTTTCTTTTGAAGTTAAACATTTGTATAGTGTTGTGAGCCTTAAGCTATGATCCCAGTTAAAAAAAAAAAAAAATGTATAACTTACTGATAACACAGAAATGGAACGTTTCTCATAATTAAAAATAAAACACAGCATTTGTAAAGATTGCATCCACCAGTTCTTACAATGTCCTGTTTCCTTTCATCAGGTATTTATGTATGGACACGAGCATGTTTAACACTGCGCTAACTGGTGAACACTGAGCAGGACCTAAACAGAAAGAGGGGCGCAGGGCATAGTGTCAGGGGATAACTTCTGTAGGCAGCGCCACTGTGAAATGTTTATGGGGGAAGAATCCAGAATGAATTTACAGCTCCCTCTGTTCTACTTCTGTCCTATCAGATTGCCTCATATTTGCGGTGCACACAAATCATTACGTGTAAATTGTGTGGCGTCTGACAGTTGGAGCCCTTCCTACAGTGCACGTTGGATAGAAACACTACTAAATAAAGAGCTGTGAAAGTAGCCAGATACTCGTAGCAGCAGCGGTAATCCCCACTCGCACGTCTGAGAGCACTCGCTGGAAGTGAATTAAGTCTAGTAAAAAAAAAAAAAAAACTGCTGCAGGAGGGTGTTCAGGCTGGCCTAAATCAAGATATTGGGCAGGGAGAGGGAAGTGCTGACAATGTGCCACGAAAAACCGAGGCTGCTCTGCGCGGACGTGGCGTCCCATGTTATCTGCGGCGCAGCAGGCTCCGACCCAGCACACGCCGGGCTGGTGGCACGCGCCAACAGACACACATCGAGGCGCAGCTCCGCGGCACCACGCGTATGTCACGCCGAAAAGGCACCGGGCAGCCCGGCTCGCCGGGGCGGAGCCTTGGCGCACCGCTGGAATGCGCCGCAGTCACGAAAAGCCTTACAGCACGCTCCTGTAATACAAGCAAAACTAAGCGCTGTGCTACTTTTGGTAAATTAAGTTCAGAAATCATCAAGGATAAAAAAAAAAGGTAACATTATGACAAATTAATAAATTAACTCCCCTTGCTTATTATGCAGAATCGAAGTGGCGTGTTATGACAATATTACTTGGCATTTGCTTAATATTAGCGCAGTAATATGCGTTATCTTTATCGCTGCACATCTGTGATGCATCTTAAAAATGACATCTGCCTGCAAGAGCAGCTCACAGCTGACGTTGGTCTTAATGAAAAGTGCATGTGTCATCTGTTGCATGGATCACCGTACACCCTTCAGCCTGGGGCCATGGGAAAACGTCTACAGTGGCAGGTAAATCATTGTGAACCGCCGTGTAGAGCAGCACGAATGTTTCTCAGCCTTATACCTCAATCTCATCACCTTGCTCATGACGACCAGTCTTGCGTGCCGATCTGCAGAAGCTACCGATATAGGTGTAAAATTTAACGAGAATTTAGAGCATACTGTGTGTGACTACCATAATACACACAGCACAGCCATTCGTGTATGCACATAGCTTTACACTGTAGTTAATTTAGCAGGAGGTTAATGTCACAATGCTTGACTTTAGTAAATAGCATCTCACAGTAAGCAGATCCTTAATGTTTTTCAGCATAGATACATCCTGAAATAACCTGGATGATAGCATACAGTAGGAGAAATTATTAATGTTATTAATTACTCATGTCGTTGTCATGGTGATACATGTAAATGTAAGGAGAGCTAACAAAGGGCCCATCTTAGCTGGCAATATGTATAATTTCTGCAGTACAATGCATCAGTTCTTACGCGTCCCTACAAAATTCAGATTAATTAGTTGTTAAGTCTCTCTTCTGTTGTCTCGTTATTTGGAAGAACGCCTCATTATGTCTAAAACTTTGACTCACAGCGAGGGTGGGGTTTTTTTCTTGAGAGGACCCAGCCAAAATACGTGATTAATGGCTCTGCTCTCTGTTCAGACACAGCACAAAATGCAATATGTGTTCACAGGTGTATGAAGTAATTAGGGAAATTCACCAGCTGACAAGGGAAGGGATAACCTCTGGAGATGTTTGCAAAACGATTGCCCAAACAAGTATGGCCATGAATAGGCCCTTATTAGTTAGAAGGCATAGAGGACACTGGAAAAGCTGGGAGACCAAGTAAGTTTTCAGCTCGCAGCACAAAAGTATCACAATAATGACAAAGCTTTACTTTCAGGAACGGGGATGAAGAGGCCGAGGTATTGCTCTGATGGCAGCCCAGGGGTCTTCACTCAGCGCCAGTAGTACACCAACATCAACTCCGACTGTCACCTCGTAACAGGAACCTCTTCTCATTGTTTACACAATAAAGGAGTAACAAGGCTCAGGGTACTCAGGCATATTCACCGGGAATGCCTTTCATATGAGAAACAACACAAATGTCAGAGGAAGAGCCGTTCTGTGAGAACTTATCGCACGTTAAAAACAATGCACAAAAACCATCGCATGTGGTATTGCGGTAAAAAAAAAAAAAAAAAAAACACTGGGGTTGGTCTTGTTCTTATAACAATGCAGTCTTTTGTAATAAATCCTTTTTTATCCTGAACAGTGTAAGCAGATGTTCTGACACCAAAGGCACGGCTGCCAACGGGAAGTCAAGAGTAGCCAAAGGATGAGGGGCGTCCCGTAATGCATCATTCTGGTTGCTATCAGAAACTTATTTTTTATGTAAAAACCAGACAGATGTGTTATGCAACAGAACTATTTCCCATTGGCAAAAAATTAAAACACCCCGAAACAGTGGCAAACAGGGAGGGATACGCTTTTACCGGGTATTGTTTTATGGTCCATATATGACGTGTCCAGTGCCTCTCTGTGGAGGAATATCACCAAGGAGGCCCAAGCACACAGAAACCTTTAGTATAAATAGGCCTTTTCAAGGGCATGCACGAGTTGTTCTCGGAAAGGAAAAAAATAAACCCAAAGTGTTTATTTAAACTTGTTAAGGCTGAACATACCCAACATTTATCCATGTGCCTTATACGGTCAGTCTACGCTGGTTGCATGCTCTCTCACCTCCTGCTCCCCTCATTGCACTTTGCGTGCAGTTCCTGAACTCCGACTGGAGCCCGGCTTTGCAGAGGGGGGTAAGAGGAGACGGAGTCATTCAAACCGTATCCTTGGAGACAGCATTGGCAGCGTGCATCCGGCTGATTCTTCTCTGTCACATTTAAAATTTAAAATGTTTACTTTACCACCATATCTTAAAAGTTTAATGAAAAACGGGGATGGGAGTGCAAATAATTTTTAAAGAACCGCCGCAGGGTCCCAGACAACCTATATTTCAGTATTTCATCTCAGAGTAGAAGTCTCTAGACTCAACTTCTGTCAGCGAAAGCTGTTTATATGACACTATTGGGTATTGACATGCAGCCCAACATGCTGTCAATTTCGCTGGATAGCTGCCACATTCTGGAGTCCTGGGCTACTTCTTTAAATCACCTTTTGAACATAGCCTGCTAGCTTGCACAGAAAGTCCTGTTTTACATTCATTAAGTGAAAGACCAGCAAATTCCATTCTTAACAGAAATCCTTAAAGACTCACACATGCATTTTTCAACTGTGGGCCACTCTTGCATTAATATTATTTTGAAGATCAGAAACAGCTATTAAATCACAAATCTAAGGCTCTATGGTTCTTCTGTGTTATTAATGCATAACTGCACAGTAGAGTTTCCAAACATATATTGAATATTTATGTTCAATATACCTAACCCATCTCATTGATAATGCTGCCACACAGCTCATTTGCACTCCTGCAGACAGGTATGGTTGCACAAGTTCTAATTTGTTCATATAAGAAGACCAGTGGGTAAACTGGACCCTGTTTATGTTAAAAGAAGTTCAAAAATATTTTTGGTTAATTTATTGCTGGGTTAAAAAAGAAACTGCAGAAAAAAATATATATAGCCAAAAGCATTAACTCTACTTAAAAGGACTGTTAAGTTCTTGTTTCGTCCTATAACATTTACTGGAGCCGCACAGTTAAGCTTAAAGTTCGTGCCAGTAAACAAGTAAAACCAAAAGTTGGGGGATGAGGGACGAGCACTCAAGTTAAAACTCTGGAGTCTCAGAGTGAGAAGGGAAAAGTAAAGGCCAAGTCAAGCACGGGCGAAGATCGGAGATTTACAACCATATGTTAAGCCAACAAACCATAAACCAAAAAACAGAAATGATGAAAAATAATAATTTAAAAAACTATATGTAATAAATTGTTGACACTGATGTCTTTGCAAGGCAGTGGGGACTGAACAAAAGAGAACAAAAAACAGTGTAAATAGACCTGACTTAATGTTTCTCAGCTGTTTTGATTGATTAACTGATTGAGTGCCATTAGTTTTGGCCACAATGCTTGAACCTTGTTAGGGGCTGCAACTGCAACCAGTCCTGCTTGCTCTTACATCATTTGGTCTCTGTCACATTTATAGAAATTTGTATGGGCTAAATCTGTTGTCTAAATTTAAATAAATACACTTTCATCAATGTGTCGTGCAGATATCTCTATAACAAACTCAAAGGTTCATGCCGTAATTTGTGTAGAAAAAAGTAACTTCAAATGTAATGAGAATGTATCGTAAATGACCATGTTTCCTTTCCAACATTGTTGGAAAGACAATGACATACTCAGAGTTTTAAACAAATAAATTGCTTGATAATGATTTACCAATGTTTAATACTGGATGTGTCAGCTAATAAGGGGTGTAACTATTTTTAATGGTATTGTTACATATTTTTTCATAAATCATTACAGGTAATATATTCAAACCCTACAATCATTACATATATTGTTTGCATGATCATTAATAAGAAGAAAAGTGATGTATGTTTATATGCTGTAACTGGGAGCCTGGAACTTAACTTAGTGGTTAAATATAAACCTGTCCAATATGATGGACCGTATTTTATTACTGGAAATTATTTTTAAAGTTGTTCCATCTGAGTGCAAATTGTAGGTGCCAAGAGGTTCATTTTCACTGAGCAGACAATGAGTAAGACACATTACCAAACATAATCTGGACGTTATTCATTACCAGGTGCCAAAATCATTCAGTGTGCCCTGTCACCAACCAGCATTGATTTATATAGCACTTAATGACAACTGAAAGTTGACCCAAGTGCTTTACATATCGATAAAATGAGACATATAGTAAGAAGTACAAAAATACATAATTAGCAAAAATTGTATTAAAAGAAGTAAACAATAAAACTGGATAAAGATGAATATTAAGCACAGACAAATTAAATATGTCAGCTCTCTACTGGGAACTAAAAGCCAATAAATAAATCTTTAATTTGGATTTAAAAGAGGTCGGATCTGTAACAGAGCGAATGTAAGAGGGTGAAGAGTTCCACAGTTTGGGAGCTGAAAAGGCACGATCACCAAACCGTTTGCATCTAAACCACGGAGCTTCCAGAAGAAATTCACCAGATGATCGCAGAGCTCTGCCATGGTTACGGGCGATTAGAAGATCTGTTAAATCACAGAGGTGTAATAAATATTTAACTAAGATAGTCTTCTTACATAGAGAATTTTATTAATTACTCATCTACTGTGGCGGGCATTGTACAGGGAATGGACATTTGAAAAGGTAGAAGAGTGTCCTTGGTACTCGTGTGTCTGCAGTTATACAAAGTATGTCATACAGCCGTAATGCTCTGAGGTGAGCTCCAGACAGCTTGACAGGGAAGCACTGCAGTAAATTGGCTTGATTTACAGTGTGTACTTACAGCTCTATAAGATTCATTGAAGTTAAACCCTTATATATAAACAGAAACTCATGCAAGAATATATACAGTACTTAAATATTAGTGCCAAAATATGTCTAAATACTGGGAAACAAATTATTCATTTTTTAAAATCTAACAACCAAAATGAAAGAGGCCTTGCACTAAGAATAGAACAGAATGCAATATATATATACACACACACACACACACACACACACACACACACACACGTGTGTGTGGATGAATCTGTTGGTGTCCTTGGGTGTTTTTAGCTGAGTGTTCTGGGTCATTATCCTTTTGAGGACCCGAGACCTGTGACAAAGACTCAGCTTTCTCACACTGGGCTGTACGTTTCACTCCAGAATCCCTTGATAGTCTTGAGATTTCATTGTAACCTGCACAGATTCAAGACACCCTGATGCAGACACAGCAAAGCAAACCCAGAACGTAACAAGTACTCCTCCATGTTTCACAGTAGGTACAGTGTTCTTTTCTTTGAAAGCTTCATTTTTGCGTCTCCAAACATACAGCTGATGTGATTTCCCAAGAAGCTCCAAAGGAAATTTTTCTCCCAGAAAAATTGTGGTTTGTCAATAAGCATTTTGGCAAATTCCAGTCTGGCTTTTTTACGATTTGCTTTCAACAGTCGAGTCCTCTTGGGTCGTCTTCCATTAAGTCAATTTTTGCTCTTACAGCGACGGATAGTGCGATTTGACACTGATGTCTCTTGAATTTGGAATTGAATCTGTTTGGAAGTTGTCCTTGGTTCCTTGGTTACCATTTGTATTATCCTTCTGTGCAATTTGACGTCAATTTTCCTCTTGCCACCACATCCAGGGAGGTTGGCTACAGTCCATGGACCCTAAACTTCTTAATAATTTTTGTATCTGTAGTCACAGGAATATTAAGCTGCTTGGAGATGGTCTTATAGCCTTTACCTTTGAGAAGTTAGAAGATAATTTTCTTTCAGATCTCCTCAGACAACTCTTTCCTTTGCTTTCTATGGTCCATGCTTAGTGTGATACACACCATGTTGCCAGACAGCAGAATGGTTACTGTTCACCAATTAAATAGACTGACTGATTGCAAGACTGAAGACACCTCTGGTGCTAATTACAGCACAGACTTTAGTTTAACATGCCACTATGGCGAAATTATTTTCAGTCTTTTTGAGGGGCACCATAATTTTTGTCCAGGCCAGCTTCATTAGTCTTGTTTTTTAAATTATTACATTCAATCATAATTCAAAAGCAGTGTCTAATTTTCATTATCGTCTGATTTTCTTTAATGGAAGGGCACTGACAAATTTGTCGACGTGTAAATATACTGAAGTTGCATCTCTTACAATTGCCGTGATAAAATGTAGTAAAATAACTTGTCAAAAATATAGTAATAATTTGAATAAATATGTTCTGTAAAGTTGTCTAATAATAATGAACATCCTAAATTCACGATCACCGTGTTTAATAGTGACCGTCACTGTTATTGTCATTAGTGTAGCAGTGCCCTGTTTTTGTCATCACGAAGCACCAGGCCTCACCGCCGTAGCCCAACATGATCTGACTACTCGCTGTTCTGGGTTAGTGGGGAATTCCTTTCCCTGGCCACCCTACGAGATGACAGAGCCGCACGAGGCACTTGTTTCACCACTGTGACATCTCGCACCGAACGGGGCAGAGCTTTAATGAAAGCATGATGGAGTGCAGCACTGGCGTGAGCCTACGCACCCGTGTTGGAGCGGGCCTCGGGCCCACTCTCGGGCCTGCTGTTAGTACAGCTGCTAACCAGACCGGCCGCTGCACTCAGCAGGCTGCCAGCGTTTTCAGGGCTCCCTTCCCACCTCGTGCAGCCTGTTTCTCCTGGCGCCCTCCGGAGGAATTTGTCATTTCGGTTTTCTTTGATTCTCGTCTTTTGTGGCAGGGATCATTTTGTTCGGCTTCGACAGGCGCTGAGAGGATCATTGCTAACAGGGTGGTATGGAGCAGGGAGCAGGTGTAGAGAGTGCCCAGGTATTCAGGGGCAGCAGAGCAGCTGGCACTGGGCACAGGCTCCCAAAAACATCCACACCAACTAATCCACCTGCCTGCCTGTCTGTCAGTGCTCATAGCGGTGCTTCAGACTGAAACACACAGAACGGCCAGCAAGGACGGAACTCTAATTTGTTTTCGAAAGCTGAGGTCAAACTTCTGTCAAACAGTTCAGTCAAGGAAAAGAAAGTAATTATTTTAAATGTAAGATTTAGATTTTGATTCCCAGTCAGAAGAAACAGGACTTGTTGACTTTGAAAATCCCACACACAAATTTGAAACCGATGTATTTTGGCCAAAAAAAAGTCATGACAGTAAATGACCGAATGTTCAAAAATAGCTTCGCTGCTAAACTGCTGTCTCAGTCCTTTTGCAATTTTAGCAGCCCTTAAATCACACACATATATAGCACAAAACCACAAAAAACCTGTGTACACACAAACAAAATTATCCACACTGACATCATTTTCTTACGGGCACTTAGAAAAGAAGCACAGCTGCCAATACGTAATCATCGCCTAATAAGCGGTGTGTAAACAGTGACATAAGGCACTATATAGTGCAAATGCACCTTGCACATTTTATCACACCTCCTACAGCTGCTGCAAGCAGAGATCCCATCTCCACATCTCCACAGCCCCTTCCAAGCTCAGTGCCTGTCAGTTTGAACAAAGAACTGTTGTCTTGTTAGTCATGTGTAACTGAAAGTACTGAAAAGCCAGCAATAAGCTGCACTCGCATGTTTCCAAATGTCCGTGAAGAACTTCACGTGCCACGTTCAGACACTTGTGTGGCTGACAAAATGATCATCGTCTCCACTGAAATGTGACCGAGGCCCTCGGAAAAGGCCCTCTTATGCAGAAGACCGCAGCTTTCCAGAGATGGTCCATCTTGGAGTGGTTCCTTTGGTCTGTCAATCCTTTCACGGTATAAGACTTCACATCGTTGATCTAGGGCTGTGCTACACCTCCTGTCACAACTAAGAAACCGCACACTTCAGCCAAAAAAGCAGTTCAAAACATTCTGCCATGTTGGTGGTGTTAGTGCCTGGGCAATGTGGTTTTTCTGCAGTGTTGAAATGTAGTGTAGTAATGTAGTATTCTTTGGTGTATGGAAATTATTAAAAACCATACATTTTGTATAAAGACAGAAAGCAGAACAGGTACAGAAAAAAATCCTTTTATTTTTATAGTGCATTTCAATACAGATCTAAAACCGTCAATGGAGTTTTTACTAAGAACCGTATAGCCTGTTTGCATCGTAATTAAATCTCATCCGAGGCAAAAGGTTTGAACCAAATTTTGAAGGACCTACATTCTCTGCATCCTTTGCAGTAAAACTGCTCGCACTGTGCAAAGACAAGTCACTTCAGGTAAGGGTTTCAGTAGTTCAGTAGGACACCCAGCACAATGCAGTCTGCATGATATTATATGGGAAAGGAAAGTTCTGGGTGAGGAACATTCATGGCTTCTCCCTCACTATCCTCACTTTGGCTTCACACGTGTCGTGTGGATGTCACCCAGACCATTCTCTGTCAGTGTTTTTGGTTCTGCTCCATTTACCTGGAAAACCGCGCCAGAGGACCAAGACGCTGGCCCATTCGCAGACTTACACAACGGCATTGTGACGCAAAACCTACATAACATAAGCGAGCCTGAATCGTGGGCGCAGGCAAGAGCACGCCGCTGTGTGAGAAGATACTGCTACACACTGCACCCCCTCCTCCTTGATTGCATCGTTGAGTTTTTTTAAAAGGAACTTTTCTTAAGCAAAACATTTCTTTTTGCTGATGTAGCTTCAGACTTGCAATGGGTAATTAAAAACAGTGCCTTTTGAAAAATCCAAGCAGCGGTTCTTTTGCTTAGGCGGGTCAGCTTTCTGTTCCCTACCATGTTCTCCATAACTCAGTCATGAGATGGAAAGCTAAACAGGATCAAACAACTGACCCAAAATAACTCAGAGCCCATTATGGCATGATTAATTACTGACCACAGGAAACTCCTCTCAGGTCACAGCTTACACAGCCACCCCCCCACCCCAAAGTGGCAGTATCAGTGTCCTCTAAAGTGTACAAGTCCTTTCCATTTGGTCATGCCACATTCCCACCAGGGACGTGGCTCAGGATGGATGGCGGTGTGAGCCCAGTGTTCAGCCAGCCACGCACAACGCTGTCCAGCACTGTAGGAGGACGTTCAAAAAATGACAAGGAACATGGCCTACTGCGCCGCATCGTCGGTGCAGGATAACATGCCTCATACACTGTTACGGTCTTGCAGAAGGGAAATAGCCATGGTAAAAAGCAGAAAGACTGCTCAAAAATTTTAAAGTGAAATATACGGTACTACCTAACTTGCCGAATGCACTTTGAGCTCCATTTGAGTGCCCTGTTTTCTCTGGTTCCCCCAGCATCTTCCCTGAATACCCTCTCACCCAGTGGTACATTAAAGTGGCCCCGAACAAAAACAGAGCCTCCTTGTGGTGTGCCAGCAGCCTGAGGGGGGGGGGGGGGGGCGGGGCCGCGGCGCCCCGGGGGGGCGGGGGCGCGGGGGGGGCGGGCGGGGGGGGGGGGGGGGGGGGGGGGGGGGGGGGGGGGGGGGGG
>JABJVR010000323.1:0-21413 GCA_025773905.1 Chitala chitala | reverse complement strand
CACCCCCCCCCACACACACACACACACACACACACACACACGCGCGCGCGCGCATTTCATACAATTTAACGAACACTTGCTGCTGGTTATATGTGTGATGTATCTAAACCATGCCATATGGTGACCATACCATATTTCCATTTATTCTCTCACAGCTTGTCCGTTCTTCTAAAAGACGTTCACATGCTGCAACATTCAAATACTGCATCACTGATATAAGCTGAAATAGAAATGACGTAGTAAATTTCGATAAATATTAGACCCATGTGAATCATTTCCAAATTGCATTAAACTGTTTCTGTAGCTTTCACCTTATAACTTTTAATGTCAGTTTATCCAGACATTCAGAAAAGTGTCACAGTAGTGCTCTGGCCAATAAAGGGGCCAAGGACTGTTGAAAATACACATTGTCCTCTCTGTCGCTTTCTACATGCATCCATTTTCAGTGGAAATTGTGCACACTGTGTTCAGAATGTATGTAAAAAAAACGACGTGGAAAAAATCTTTGTCGTACTGAAACATAAGATGCAGTCCACCATCGTTAGCCAAACGAACTCCTTCCACACTCCCCGTTACAGGTCTGTATACCTGTCATCAGTATGTAGCTAAATTGTCAATTAGCAGTGGAACCTTGTTCACAATGTAACCAGTAACATTGTGCACTAACACAGGAATTCAGCTCATTCTTACAGCACTAGTTTGTGGCCTTACAAAATGAAATACCTAAATCTAAAAGGGAGGGGGAGTCATTTTTTAACCAAACAAATGTTATTTCTTGTAGTTTTATAAATTTTATAATATTAATTGACAATTGCGGCTGGCTATACAAATATTTAAAAAAGTATAACGAATCTTTTTCATTAATTCCACGGGATCCAGAAGACAAGATGGCATTACATGCGAGGCACACCGCGCACTACCTGGCCCATCACCCTACCGGACCCGGTCGCACTCAGCCGATCGTGCTTCTGCTACTCCGTCTGCTGTTACATGTTCTTTATCACATTGCAGGGTAGGTACGTGGGAAAACGTGGTGTGGATTTTCAGAGGGATCGGTCCTCCCACGCAATGCTGAAAGCCGTGTGGACAAGTAAACATAGCTAAAAACGTTATGATTTCGCTAGTAATAGCGAAATTATTTACACATTTATAAAACATTATTTTCAGATTTATAAAACATGAGGGAGAACCTAAATGTTTTATAAATGTGAGGGAGAGCATCTCCCGCTTACAGACCCTACATCTGTTTTATATTTACAATACTACTATGCCCTACGTGAACGATTTCTTTTGTACCTCAGGTACTATTATTAAAAATGTTCTAGTCATGGGAAACGTTGAAGAAGTGATTGAACCCAGCTTAAATTTCCGTAGAAAATCTTTTATGTATAAGTAAATGCCATCCGTCTGCTACAAACTAGAAAGCTTATTGCAAACAACGAATTACCTTTTGTATAAAAAAATACGTTATTTATTCTAATATTAAATGGATCCCCAATGGTTTAAATGGATGGCCTTGTGTTCTTTAATCAGTGCTAGCTGTAATACAGACATTAGGTTTGTCCTTCTTTCTTCCTTTCCAGATATACTTTTAAATTTTGAATTGATGTCCTTTCTTTCAGATGCACGTTCCGTCAAGCCTCAGGTTAGGCTGGCCTGCCATGTAGGAACCAGCCCTAGATTTAAAAATGAACTGACTTATTTTCAATCCAGTGACAGGTGTAGTGGTGCCTATATGCAGGTACATGGTATATACCCACCTCTACAAAAATCTATTTACTGTATACCCTTATCAGTCAGCGACTATAACTGTTTTGTACCAAATTAAACATAGAATAGAATTAAAATTCCTGTTTATTAGTATGATACTGCCCACCTTTTGGCCACTTATGAGTGAAGTAACAGTGCATACGTGTGAGCGTAAATATGTGTCCTTGAAGGTATAGAAGAAATATACCCCATACCTAGACACCACTACACCACTGAACGCAGCTCTGTATGATGTAATTCATTCAGTTTTTTGTCATGTACCATACTTGAAAATGAAAATACATATAAATTATGCTATAAAAAAACAGAAAGAGCATCAAGTCAATTTTCAAGAGTATTGAAAGTTGCCTATAGCGGTGGGTCCTTCAAAGTAGCCACCATTTAGTATAATAGCTCTTGCCCTTAACTGATTTGAGTTTGCAGCTGAATACTCCTTGCTTTGGGTGACCATTTAATCCAGATTTACAGTGTTTACAATTTCAATTACACATTCAATTTTTGAATGCAGTTGAGTCTTGATAGGTTGATTGTACTGTATAAATACACATACGTTATAATTAAAGTTTTATAGATGAGCGCATATGTTTCCAAACACAGTATAAAAATCATGCAAAAGCTCATTTTAAGCAGGCACTTCGACAGACAGTGTGACTCATGACATTGGTGTTATTTACTGTCCGACAATTACAAGAACAGTAATTGTGCTCATTTGGTATTAATGTTTTGAAGAGGGTATCAGCCACAGAAGGAGGAATATTTTTTTTGAGTAACACAGGCCACAGAAAAAGAAAAGCTATACAGCTATACAGTCTGCTGTATTTGGGTCAAGGTGATTGTCCCTGGCCATACACTCACAAAAACTGTGACAGACATTATGTTTTAAATGGAACTCGCTCAAATTCTTAGGGCTGTCCAATTGTAAGAACACAATTTTTTATATGAACTCTCCCGCTTAATAAAAGGAAGGCTTTGTAGGCTTTAAAAACATATATTGAATAACATTGTTAGAGTGCAGAACCTTATTGCAGCAGAACACGCAATCAGTGTAGTATAATGTTGCTCATGCATCCATATTGGTGCATTGCGTTTAAAATCCTCTATTAAAATTCTTATTACTTGGAGATGGTGTTTACAAAGCAGTCTTGGCTGAAGTTTAAATTGATCATAGATCGACCTGAAACAGCAATAAA
Source organism: Chitala chitala (assembly GCA_025773905.1). Taxonomy (NCBI): domain Eukaryota; kingdom Metazoa; phylum Chordata; class Actinopteri; order Osteoglossiformes; family Notopteridae; genus Chitala; species Chitala chitala. Next base: position 18,453 of record JABJVR010000323.1, on the reverse strand, counting down.
AGGTAGCAATGCTTCCTAACTTAATCTTCTTTGTTACTGAAATTAATATGTCCCAGTTTTACAACTTCTGTGCTGCACGCTTGCAGCACTGCATGACGGATAACGTTCATAAAAGCCACAGTTCTGATCCACACAATATTTAGTTTAAGATAATTATTTGCACTGTGGGTATTATCATATTTTTTATCCATTCCTATTGAGTAAAACTTAAAACCGTATCAATTCGGCGGCACGAAAATAGAAAAACTGTAAATTAAAGGAAAAACACATTTCCCTTTACAGTGTTTAACACCCAACGTGCCGGTATCATTTATATTTACAGCACTGTTCTTGCAGGTGTTGGCAAATACTTCAGTAAGACCTGAAGTGCCAAGAGAACTTGCCAACTAAGAGGTAAGATAAATCATATAACATTGGCATTTGGTTGGGTTTTATTTTTGTCATTTCTGTAATTTTATTTACTTGTCAGAGAGCATGCATCATTTTTCAACTTCATGTTTCGTAGCAGATTGTCCAAAGCTAATTTATAGTTACACACTCTGATAGGTTTCACAAATAAAAACAAACAACTATAGTAACACAAAATGTGCAGAAGTGTGCATTTAAGCAAATGCATTTGAAAAAAAACAGCATTGGCATTTTTTTTTTTGTACGCACACCTTTCTCTGTGCCATATGGTTCAGTTTCAAGAAATTGTGAAATTAGAGATTTGTTCTCAGCAAAGGTCTGCCAATGTATTAAAAAGTAAAATGTAAAAATATTTTATAGAAGGTTCAGGATTCTGCTTACTGTCACTGTGGTCATTTACCAAAAGACAATGATTATTGACTCATAAAATATTTAGTCTCTCTGGAATACATTTAATTCAACAATGTGTGCATGAACCAGTTGTATTCACTTTACAAAAAGGAGACTGATTGCCAATGGTGTGTCTCTGTGTGAATAGACATTCTTATATCTTTTTTCTTAAATAGATGCAAGACTGGAAACCCAGATCTATTCCAAATAACGCATCATCAGCAGAAGAGTAATCAGAATGAAATTTGCTGTTGATTTCGAGGGGCAAGGAAAGCTCCAGTCAGATGGAAGTAGGCAGAGATAGCCACGAGCTTTTAGAATCATGTACTGGAAGTGTCCAAAGGCCACAGGTCACAGAGCAGAAAGGCTTTTTAATGTCACCCTCCATGTGTGATTGCTACCTGATAGCCTAGCACTTCTGTCATCATGGCTGGTGTCCAAAGCAGTTACACCATCAGAACACTGATCATAACCGGACCCCACTGCCTTTTCACTCACTCGCTTCACTTGCTGATGTCGATTATCGTACACTGTACCTTTAATCCAGCTGATATGTGTGAAGGTCTTTTCATTTATCTATATGATATTTTTTATGTGTTGTCAAACTAACCATGTTAAACACCGTGCTCATATGCAGAACAGTGGCTCCCCAATTGGAATTTGGAGCCTTTGAATCTTTGACCACTTGTTTTAACCACTTATCCACAGTAACATAAAATTTTTCTGATTTTAAGGTTCTTCTGTCCCCCATACCCTTCACCTGCTCTTATTATAAATGAAATTATAAATTACTGTTTTTCCCAAACAATTTAAAATGAGAACAACAAGGATTCAAACTTTCAGTCTTTTAAAGATCCTTTAAAATGATGCCACCTACCAGCACCGCATGTAGAAATAACCCAGTTTTTATCCCACAAACAGGTCCAGGTACCAGTCCAGAACACAGAGACAATAGCCAGGCCCTCCACATGGAACTAAGGCAGAACAGGTTATGTCAGGGAGGCCATTGGTAGGAAGAGAGTGCAACTTGTGAACGCTTGGCTCTCCTGCATAGCTAGCAATAATAAGATAAATCAGTACTATCTGTGAGCTGTTAGCAGCGGAGTCGTTACACACACTGAAGCAGTGCATCAGACTCTCTGTAATAAGGACATATCAAAATGGCTTCAAGGCTAATGCGGCTAAACAGTGCCCCCTGCTGGCAAATGTTATGAGCATTAGTGACGTTATGAGCAAAGCGTATACAAAAAAGACACAAAATGTTACTATCGGGAGTTTTTGCCGCATTTTCTATAAAGTACATTTTCATCACACCCATTCCTGACAAGAATATTTCACGGTACTGTTGTAGGTTTTGCTTGAGTGCCTGTAAAGTTTGAGGCAAAAATAGATAACTGTAATCGATTTTGAAACAAGTGGCAAGTTTTCATCTCCGTTATGTCATAAGTTTTGGTGAGAAATTACAAGCATTGCAATAGCTGACTCAAGTGGATTTCATACAATGAAGAAAAAAAAAACATCATGGAAAAAAACTGAATTTAAAAACAAATTTTTTAAGATACATAAAGCCTTTAAAAGCCTTAGTGGCAAATAATTTTAGATACACCTTCAGAGAAAAATATAAAGTCCACATCATTTCAGTAAAATTGGGTGAAAGTTCAGCTATTAAGTCATTATTTTCAAGAATGTGAAAAAGTGAGTGCAGCCAGCTTTGGCCTGCACACGCTGAAGACAGGGTCTGCATCATTACAGGAGTTCTGCCACTAAAGTCACAGTCGGTTCCATGACGAGGCAGTTTGTCGCTGTGGTAATATTGAACAGTGAAGGAACGGTAACACTTCCCACTTGTTGTTCCATAGTGAAGTTGTTTTTTTGTTTCTGTTATTTTTGTAAGAGAACGCTTAAAATTAATTCAGACATCACAAAACTGAGGGGAAGAGTGGAAAGACCATCATTTATGTTTCATTGCAGCACTGTGGCACCAGTAGTTATGAATTTGTCCATCAGGCTACAGAGGGACATTTTTCACTGGGATGGTCAGCTGTGCAGGGAACAGTGGACTGGGGTCATGTGCTCTGCCTCTTTCTGCTGAATATGAGTAATATAATTACATTAGCACTTTTTTTTACTACAGTGTGATTTTAAAAAATGAAGAACCACTTTCCCAGCATGCTCTGGGACATGCATTGCAATTGGCTGCACTCGGACAGAAAGTGTAAATAAGACCAGGAGGGGGGTGTGCGGGCGTTCCATCTGGAGAGGATGGGGGGGTGTGAATATGGCCGCTGTAGCCATTAAGAAGTCACTCTGTGCCAGGAGGGCAGGTGGGAAAAGTCCCTCTGGAAGGCTCTCTTTCATTGCCCTCCCCCACAGGCCAAGGCACATCCAGCGCTGCCGGCAACACTGTGGGAGCCGTCTACCCAAAGTGGTAGAAGGAATTGTTGCCATGTCAACCGTGAATACAGCCAACCTCTCTGGAAATTGTGTACTCTCACTGTGTAAAACAATATTGGAGCACATCAGCACAGAACATACATAGGGATGCAGGGAACTAAAAAAACATTCTGTATTCTTTTGACATGCTCTTATTTAAGGGCACGTACATTACTCTTTAACTAGTCTTCTTCTGCAAACATTGTGCCATCTTTCATTACTGTTTGACTGATGGCATAATTATGTCACGCCGAACGATTTTGTGAATAATTCCATTGGTAAAGGGTTTGGGGGCAATAACGCTTAGAAAGTCGTCAGAAATAAATTACAGTATGCTGATTAAATAACACTCATTAACTGCTGTGTTAATCATACTCCTGATGTAACGTGCACATGCCCATGGCTGTTATAACCAGCAAAAAAGGGCCTTCCTAACCCAAATGTCTGCAGCTGTAAGGAGGCGTTTGAGTGTTTTCGCCAGGCGAGCAGGAGTGGAGAAGTGATATCAGATTCGGCCAAACCCACACATGAACCACACAGGGAGGAGGAGGAGAAAAGGAGGAACATTAGGCTGCCACAGCATGCAAGCCTTTCAGGTGAGGGGTAGCAACACAACATCAGTTACAGTATAATGCAAAGAGTAAAAAATTGTAGCGATATCCATCTGCTGTGCAAAGCTGCGGTTGGTCCCCTTAAAATCAGAGTCATTTTTGCCTTTTTAGGGACCCTGATGCTGATCGCCTGACTTCCATACCCAAGTCAACTTTTCCAGCTGTGAACACTGGCATATGTGTTGCAGAGTCCTACAAGTGTTTTAAGTTTTTGTACATTTTGTGAGTGTTTTTACTTTTCTGTATTTTTTGTAATTAACTCTGACAGATTTTTATTAACATGGAAAATATTTATGATATTAAATCCAGAAGATCTTAGATCAGAGAGTTAAAATGTCCAAGATGCAATATCAATATCTGGGATGGGGCCAGAGCCCATCTCAAAATCCACAGAGTCAGAGTCCCAGTGTGTCCACTTTCTGCAGTTCTTTTAGAAGGATGCGATTTCAGGAGCTCAAGTGCATTTGTGACTTTAACTTGTGAGGGCAGTGCAGAAATGTGGTCTTTAGATACTGCCTTACCGGGTGTCGGAGGTGGAAGCAGTTTTTGAGTCAGCATCACCCACACGAAGCAAGGTACCAGTTTCAAACATGTTTGGATTACAATAAGTAGTTAAGATAAAAACCTTTACTTTCTAACTGGTAAACAATTGTTTTTAAAATTGCAAGTGTTTGTATTGCTTTGTTGTAATAACCAATGTTTCTGCCATCCATCCATCCATCCATCCATTCTCTATACCACTTATTAAATTCAGTGTCACAGGAAGCCTGGAGCCCATCCCAGGACACACACGGTGCAGGGCAGGGACACCCTGGGAGGGGCACCAACCCACCACAGGTGATGCTGTCATGAATATTATAAATCAAGAAAATAAATGAAAGAATGGAAAAAAGAAAAAAAAAACAGCACATGAAACAATCACTTTAGGTCTTAATGACAGTTTCTCATTAATCAACATGTGACATCGGTATAAATTGACTGCAAGTGACCATCAACCCCCATGTCCCCAGTGAAGTGTAAGAAATACATTAATTTCAGGCATGAAGTCTTCTTAAAGCTGTAATTATACAGTCCAAAGACGGTGCTACAACGTCTTAGTCAAAACCCTACCTGACGTTTTAATTTCTTGAGATGTTTTTGTAATAATTATAGGTTGTCACTAGATGGCGGCGAATGTACTTGATTTTTAGAAGTGAAACGCTATTCGTTTTATTTAATCGAATTTCTTTACAGTTTATAGTTAATGTGTATTTGTGAAGATTGATGGCATTGTTAACATGTACATTTTACTGCAATAAAGTACCAACCGACCTACGTTGTTAAAATGTTGTCGTTATCTATCGGATATTCGTTATGATTTTACATTGGAGCGGTCGTAACTGGAATGTGACGGGTACAACTACTCCGTTTGATCAGGGTGTTCTGTTGTGTGTGTGTACATCAAATGTGACTCTGCGCGTTACTAGTAGGTAGGGAGACAAGACGTCCCGGTTTTATCAGGTCAACACCGATTTTAGGCTATGCGTTCCGGCGTCCAGACAAAAAATATGATACAATATATTCCGGTTTTGACAAGTGATGATTGAGTAAAGCAAGACGTTCGTTTGCATCCCCAATGCCCCGGGCCCGGAGTGCAAGTGTCCCGGTTTGGGACTTTGAAAATCTAGCCACCCTACTCACGGGTGAAACCACATGCGGTTGACATGTAATATACAAGTACTACAAGTAATACGGTAGTATCGATTCAAACTCAAAATATATTTGACAATTCACACTTCGAAAAGAAATGCATTAAGCTAATATGATACCAAAGAAAACATACACGTGAACTGCTGTAACTGGAATGGATTCTTTAAGTGTATATCATTATTAGAAACAGTCCGTACTGTGAAAAACTACAGTAGATATAAAAAGTCTACAGACCCTGTAAAAATGCCTGTTTCGTATACTGTACATAAAAAGAAGCCAAGATAAATCCTGGCACGCCTTTTTCACCTTTATTGTGAAAGCCCAACCTATACAAAGAACGTGTGTTCGAAACTAAAATCTGAAGTGCTCGCCACGTTTGTTCTGCTCAGCACGATCGTGTTCTGGAACATGTATACTTAATTAAAAAATAAATATATGTCCCGTCTGTAAACCCTGTAGAGAAGCTCATTATCAAAGAAAACCCAGTTAAACTAAAAAGGAAACATTGTAACAATTACAGATCGTCACGTGGAAGAAGCGCAGCACATAAACAATATTATTATCACGCATAGCTGTTCATCTATCAGCCGTGCACCTGCTCCAATTTACTCACTGGACTCATTTGTTAACAGATGCAAAGTACAGTTGTGTATAACAACAGAATCGCGAAGATCATATTAAACAAGTAACGACTCGAACGAAGGAGACTGGCTGGAAAGGAAGCGGGCTTTTTACAAACGGATGTGATGTTAGTCCGCAGAGTGTGTGTGTGTGTGTGTACAGTGTGTGTACACAGTACGCTGTGCCTCGGAAAGTAAACATATTAGAAGGTGGGGGGGGGGCAACGGCGATCGGCAAGAGTAATCATAAAGCACGAACTGTTAAAAACGAGGTACATGGATGTGTGTGTCTCTCCGATCTTTTGTCTTTAACGTGACATTTATCTTCATGCTTGCTGAAGTCATTTAAAAACCATCGCGGAGTTTTTTGTTTGGTTAAATGACTTGTCTCAGTCGACTTTAGCTGGGTAGCTAGATAAAGTAAACAGTGTGACAGTGTGGCTAATTTTGCTGTGTTGCATGGGTAATACTGTATTTAAATTTGTGTCGCTGTCCATCATAATTTATTTTGTGGAAAGCAACGTATTTGTGTATTTTCCTTGTTAAATATGGAGCTTGAAGGTTGTTGGTTTCCTTGCAAACGTTTTAATAACATCCGTCGTTTTTCGTTAGATTGAGTTACAGTCGTTATGTTCCCAAGATCATTTTAATACTGACAACCTGTTATATCGTTTGCATGCTGATGACATGGGCGACATGTCCCAAAAAAATTCACGATTGTTTCACTTTCTTTTATCCGTTATGTAAGTGTCTTTGCGTGAAATAAGTAATGATACGTTTTATGTGTATAGCTTGTTCTTGACAATTATTGCAATTACCATAAATTTCCTGTTTTTATAGAGGTTCTTAACTTGAACCAATGTTTTGCATGCCTTTTGTATATATGTTGACAACTGTATTATATATAAATGGTATAAATTTATTTTGTAATCACATGCATTTAAAAAACTTACTAAAGGGCCGTAGGCTTCATCTGACTGTCAAAGGAGTTTGTGGCATCAAAGAAGGTTAAGAACTCCTGGGTTAGAGTGCAGATGTAGTGAGATAATTGGGAGGGGGGTATTGACTATGTGAGTAAGACACTACTGACCTTACAGGTGATTGGCCTGCCAGTGAGACACTGCTGACGTTACAGGTGATTGGCCTGCCAGTGAGACACTGCTGACGTTATAGGTGATTGGCCTGCCAGTGAGACACTGCTGACCTTACAGGTGATTGGCCTGCCAGTGAGACACTACTGACCTTACAGGTGTTTTACCTGCCAGTGAGACACTATTGACCTTATAGGTGATTTACAGGTGATTTACCTGCCAGTGAGACACTGCTCACCTTACAGGTGATTTACCTGCCAGTGAGACACTGCTCACCTTACAGGTGATTTACCTGCTAGTGAGACACTGCTGACCTTACAGGTGATTTACCTGCTAGTGAGACACTACTGACTTTACAAGTGATTTACCTGCCCGGCATGTGAGGAGGCGCCATGTGAGCAGCAGGGTGCTCCGGCTGATGTGACGAGCGATGGCGGAGGAGGCAGAGGCGGCTGCCGCAGGGGCGCAGGCCCCCGAGGCGAGGCGGTGCGCGCGTCAGACATACCGGAGCCAGGTTCACTCACAGGGCCTGCTGTGTGGACTCCTGGCACTGCGGGAGGCAGGTGCCCTCTTTGATGTCACGCTGGTGGTGGAAGGCAAGCCCATCCAGGCCCACCGCGTTCTGCTGGCAGCTTCCTGCGACTACTTCAGGTGAAGACATGACCGACACATGCCCCCCCACACCTTCCTGTTTTTATTTTCTCACCTAAGGCTGGTAGCTTGTCAGCTCATATGACTTCCTGTACTACTGACACGCCTCATAATCAGTCCTGCAGTCTGCATGGCTGTACATTCATTGCATGTTTCTTTACTGCCCACACTGAGGGGAGCCCCGCCACTAAGAATGCCCCTGATCCTTTTGTCCTGTAGGTTTTTTTTAATCCCAAGTGCTTGTGCTTTGTTTTAAGGTGTTATTTCAAAGATGCGTCACCTTGTCCTGAGTGTTAGGTGTCAGGTAGTATACACATAGTAGTAAATTTGTGCAGAACCTTTCAGTTCAATGTTTACGGTTTTTGCACCTGTGGTTTGGAGGTTTTTACCTGCCTTGTCCGGGAGCAACTGTGAAGCCAGCCCTGAAATTTCAATAATTTTTTTTTTTTTTTTTTTTAAGTGATTGTGCAGTTGCCTGTTCAGGAACTGTCCTCACGTAAGCGCTGTTTCCCCTTAGGGGCATGTTTGCAGGCGGACTGCGGGAGATGCGTGAATCGGAGGTGCCCGTACATGGCATCACACACATGGCGATGACTAAGCTCCTGGACTTCATCTACACGGCTGAGCTGCAGCTGGACCTGGACAGTGTTCAGGAGGTCCTGTGCGCTGCTAGCCTGCTTCAGGTACAACCTGAACACAGTGCACGGCACAGTAACGTGCACTTCTAAACAAAGGCTACTCTGGCTAGCCCTACTTTCTATTACTTAGATTTAAAATTACTCTTACCTGGAGTAACTTGGACATGCTCACCGTATTTATTTCTCTGTAAATGGTACGATGCAAAAATATACTAGCTATTTATAGAGACCACAGCAGTTTATATAAATTTTCCAACACTTGAGTCCAACAGTAGGTCCCTACTGTAATCAGAACATTGGCAGTTTAAGTCTCGCCCTGTCATCGCTGTGCCACCTGTTGCGCTGGCCGTGGGCTCTGTGGGTATCTTTTACAGGAACCGTCCTATTACAGGCTTCACTGTTAGTTACCCTCTTCTATGTGCAGCTGTACAGTGTCTGACCCCTTTCTCCCATCTGCCAGTTGAACATTGGCGTAGTCCAGCACGGCATTTCCCTTTGTGTCTGCACAGAGGGCAGCCATCATTAAATGTGACCCCTCGCTCTCTGTCTCTCTCACCCTCAGCACCAGCCAGGAAAAGTGTTTCTTTTGTTTTAAAAAAGCTTGTTTCCTTCCATGCACAAAGCTGATGTACCAATGTAAAACTAAAACTAATATATTTTTATTTTTGTATTATTATTATTTTTTTTTTTTACTTGCGCCAGAAGAGGCACCTAATTTCGTTGTACACGTCGCATGTTCAATGACAATAAAAGATATTCTATTCTATTCTATTCTATTCTTTTCTTTTCTTCTAACAGACAGAGTCCTCTGACATCTGCTGGGATGGGTTAATGTCTCAGTACTTTTTTTGTGTTTTTATTTATTTCTTCCATCCCAAACAGTGTTGTTCAAGATTTGTTTTCCCCAAGAAGTGGATTGGAAGTCTAATTTTTACAGGGCTTTTATAGTGTGTTGGTGTGCTTAATGGTGCTTCTTTCTTTAGAAGAGTTTACACCTGAAAATATGCCCTCCTGCTTTTGCCACTGCCTAAATGCATGCATTTTATTTGTTAAAAACACATCAATGTACACACACACACACACACACACACACACACACACATATATAATGTAGTGTTATCAACACAAAACTGGAATGAATTTATGCTGACATAAAGTACCAGCTGTTACTAAAGCAAGTAAAACTGCATGTTGCAGTACTAAATTAAATTAAATGTTATCGTGTAGACCAGTTACTTAATCTGTTGGCTTCATTTAGTTTCTTTCAAGCCATTTTTATAGCCTTAAAGTTTATTGTTATTTCTTCCACATAACATGTAGATTATAACATTAAATCTCGAGATTACAGTCAGGTCATTAACCTGTATTGTACTACCTGCTGTCTGTGGTTGCAGGTTAAAGGACTGTGAAAGGGTGGTTATATCAGTCACTTCATATTCAGTGTCATTAAAGCATGCAGTTCATGCAGTTTACAGGTACATTGAATCACCATGTCAGTTAAATAAGTAAAATTTATTTGTTTAGGGAAGATGGATTGGGACTAACTGTAAATGCTTTAAGACCAAGGGGTCTGCGCAGCATTGCAAGTGAATTACACTGCATCCAATAATATGTACATTGCTACTAGGCTTTTGTGCCGTGTTGCCATGGTGTGTGTGTCATTGTAACATCCCACTAGGCTGTAGTAAATAACGTGAGCTCAAATTTTAGGAAATGTCTGTCACATATCTGGCTTTTGCCATGTCTTTGACCTTTACCCTTGACTTTTAGATTCAGGAGGTTATTGGCTTCTGCTGCGACTTCTTCTTCTCGTGGCTGGATGACGAGAACATCCTGGAAGTCTACAAGCTGGCCGAGATGTACGGACTGGAGCAGCTGAGCTCCATGGTGCACTCCTACCTGCTCAAGAACATCCAAACCTTCTGTCGGACGGCTGTCTACCGGCAGCTCCCAGCAGAGAAAGTGTTCGGCGTCCTCTCCAGCGACGAGCTGGAGGTCAGCTCTGAGAACGAGGTTTACGAGGCAGCACTGCTGTACCACTTCAGCCCTGAGCAAGTGGAGAGCATCCAGGTGTGCTTACAGGTATAACCACCAGGTGGAGAAGTGACCCTGTCACTTTGAATTTTCTGTTATGTACCTGTAATACGAATGAGATTTAAAAATTGGAATTAAATTTGAAATTACTTTGTGATGATCCTGGTTCTTATGGGCACCACTTACATTGCTAGTTAGTTAACAGAGCCATTGTTATGTGAGCTTGTAGCTTGGTGCATTTATTGTATCTAAACTGTATGTTTTTAAAATTTATAGTATGTAAATAAGCATTTATGTAACTCTATAATATTTGATTTTCAGTGTTTACTTTGTTGGTTTCAGATGAACACAAATAAACAAACCACACACACACACACACACACACACACACACACACAAGCAGGACTAACAAACCGTCAGCTAGATAGATACGGACTAGTGGAAACCTGGTTTTGTTGCAACTTCAAATTCTATCTTCATTTGGACGTACTTTAGAAATTCATTGTGAATATTTATAGCTCACTCACAAATAACAATTGCTCCTCCAGTTCATATTTGTACAGGTCACAGGCAAACGATAATTTTACTGAAATTTTTCTAAAACGATATCCAGGAGTATAATATCTGCGCATGACTTATTCATCTTCAGTTTTTTCGCCCAAAATGAAAAACCCTCTCAGTTGTGTTACGTCTTGCACCGTACAAAAGTGTAATATGCCAAAGCTGAAAATATGCACATGACGGTTTCCATTAAGGCTATGGCAGAGGGACAAACGTGGCTCCGAAGCCCTCATGGGCGTGCTTATTAATATAAACTATCAATTATCTTCAAAGAAGGTTGAGTGAAAGTGCCAGATAAGTCACAACTGTGGAGTATTTGACAGGCCTGTAGCTGTTATCACTGGTAATTATGGTGGTGACAATGACTGTCTGTACGCCTTTGACACAGTAATCAGTGTGAAATGCATGCAGGCCGTGAAGCTCATGTGATCCCGAACCGGCTACATTGGTGCGAGTTTCAGTATGAGTATCTCTGCCTCTTTTATTATCACCCACACCCCCGGGCCCGTCCCGCCCGCAGGACCCATTGCCAATGCTGGAGGCTGTGCGTTACTGCCTAATGGAGCGTCCCGCCCTGCAGCGACTCCTTGAACGCTTGCGCAGATGTTCGCTGCGAGATCGCGTGGCCGCGGCGCTCCGTTACCATGAGCAGGAGCTGTGGCAGCCCGTCCTGCAGAGCCCACTCACGCAGCCCCGCTCACGCTCCCGCTGCATCCTGGGCTTTGGAGGCATGTACTCACCTGGTTCTGTCGCCCACGGCGATGAGCTGCAAGTGTTCCACCCCTCCTGGAGTGAGTGGAGGACCCTGGCTGCCCCCCAGGCACCACGGATGTCCAACCAGGGCATCGCCGTACTCAACAACTTTGTCTATCTCATTGGTGGAGATAAGAACACCAGTAGCTTCCGCGCCGAGACCCGCTGCTGGAGGTGAGGCCCAGACAAGAAGAAAAGCTCCAACATTGTGTGTGAAAGATTAGTGTGTGGAGAAACCAGCACAGCTGTGGTGTTTATAAAGCTTTAGAGTATAGAGAAACCAGCACCGACACTGAGAACTGATTTAGATGTAGGCTTAAGGTCTAACTCTAACCTCACAATGTGAGACACAGGAAGCAGTAGGGAGGAGACTGATCTGTATAAATAATTTCACCATATTGTGTCAAACGTGATGTGATGCTGCATAGATTGTAAATGTAAAATACATTTATAAAACATTTTTATCATTGTGGATATCCAAAAATTTTACGTCATCTTTACAGCGCTCAAATGTTCACTCAGAACTGATTTAAAGCAGGACCAAATTCCCGTCCCGAAAGCTTTCCAACACTTGGGTCTGGACATGCATTGAACTAGAAGTGGGTTATACTGCCATAGTGTTTCTTTTAACTGTGAAAAAACATTTCAGATCTTTTGATGGTTTGTGTGATGGAGATCTGCGTAATTTACCCAGAGCAGAGAGCATTGCAAGGAAAGATAGGTCTTGAATATGGGTATCATTTGGTGACCTGTCCTTCCACTTGACCTGTCTTACCTTGTTACCCCCCCCCCCCGCACACATCGCCAAGGTATGACCCCCGTCACAACCGCTGGTGCAGCATCAAACCCCTGCAACAGCAACACGCAGACCATTGCGTGTGTGTGGTGGGGGGGCACATCTACGCAGTGGGGGGTCGCGACTACAGCAATGAGCTGGAATGCGTGGAACGCTACAGCCCCCAAACCAACACCTGGGAGTATGTGGCCGCCCTCAGACGGGAGGTAAACCGCCCCATCCCGTCACTGTCTGAGCACATGTGTCACGTGACTTTCACAGCTGTATGAATAAACTTGTCTTTTTAGCTTTCCTACAGCGTAACACTTTTGTACTGGCCTGCTTCCTCTATATTTCTTTGATATTTGCAATGGATTAGGGTAGAGTGAAGCGCAAGAAGTTTGGGAATGGGGGGGGGAGTCGTTCAAGGATAATGCCCAGTCCCACCACAGATGTTGGACTCTGTGTTTTCCTTTTGTATGGCCAAATACTGAATAAGGGGTGTTAAATAGCCTTTTGGTAATACAGTGCTGAACAATGTTACAGATGGTTATTTATGGATTATTGCTTAGTTCTTGTAACTAGATAACTTTTTGTGCAGGAAGGATTGCCGTGTCTCTCTTTAGTGAACTATGATGGTTTTATAGTCAGAAGGACATGGAGTGTGCTTTAATTAAAGGTTCACACAGTGAGCACAGACACCATGGTTAGTACCTTCCACTAGGTGGTGTTTAAGCAGTGAAAACCACTGAATGTGCTTCGTCTGTCTTTGGGTATTTGCTTTTTCTCCTGAACTGCGTTGTCACGCTCTAATTATATGTGATGATAAAAATATGTACGCATGTCGGCACAATGTGGTCACGAGAAGTGACGTAGATACTGTGGATGCGCTATTGGAAAATCGATACAAGTTATGCATGGCTGACGTTTAGGAACAGTATTATGTCAGGGCTCACGGTCTCTGATGCATGTGATTTTTCTCCTTGTCGGTTGGCCCAGGTGTACGCTCACGCTGGGGCTGTGTTGGATGGGAAAATGTACATCACATGTGGGCGACGTGGGCTCTCGTACCTCAAGGAGACCTACTGCTACGACCCCTTGGCCAACGAGTGGGCGAGCAGGGCTGAGGGCCCGGTGGAGAGGGCCTGGCATGGCATGGCAGCGGTCGACGGCCGGGCATACGTCATTGGGGGAAGCAATGATGAGCGCGGGTACCGGCGTGACGTCCTGAAGGTACAGCTGTGCGTCGTTGTTCGTGAGTGTAAAGGACACTTTCACTGTAGCTGATGTGCATGATGCCCTTGTGTTCTGTGATGGTCTTCTTACATATCTGTGACCTTGTGCGTGACAGGGATAATCTTATGGATTGGTGACTGTGCACTTCAGAGGGGTAACATCACTGCATGATTGTAATCATAGGTTTGAGAGGGATTATCACATTGTGTGTCTGTGATCGTGGGTTTGAAGGGGGTAATCTCATTGTATACCTGTGGTCGTGGGAGTGAGAGAGATAATGTAATTACATGTCTGTGGTGGTAGATTTGAGTGATAATCTCATTGCATGTCTGTGACTGTGGGTTTGAAAGGGATAATCTCATTGTGTGTCTGTGACTGTTGACTGGAGAGGGATAATCCTGTAGTGTGCCTGTGACAATGTATATGAGAGATAATCTTAGTATACATTGTGTACATGTCAGTCTTTAAGTTATGGCTGTTTTATTGCGAGTCCAGTTACACCCAAACTTTTAGTAGCATGAACATGAGAGGAATTTATAATGTCAGTATAAAACCGCATCATATTTTCTTATTGGCTTTCTGAGTGGGAGCAAAGGGGGATAATTTCATATTTTGACCATTCTCCCACTTTTACCACTGCAACCACCCTGCAGGTGGCATGCTACAATGCGGCGATGGACAGCTGGTCGTTGGTGAGCCCGCTACCAGCCGGCCACGGTGAGCCGGGCATAGCAATGCTGGAAGGCCACATTTACGTCCTGGGTGGGCGCTCACACGACAAGGGCAGCCGCATGAAGCATGTACACGTTTATGACCCGGCAGCAGACCATTGGCACATCGGCACCGCCTTCGAGGAGCGCGTATCAGGCCTGGCTGCCTGTGAACTGCTAGTGCCCCGTGCCACCCTGGCACAGGCGCGTGGCTGGGGACAGCGCGCCAAGGCCTCGTGGGATGACCCGGACTTTGATAATTCGGACGAATCCAGCGATGACTGACGGGCAAGCGGTGAGGTGCTCCACTGCCACAGACGTCAACTCACATGCTGGCACGCCAGGTGATGGATGACACAGAAAGATTCTACCAGCCTGTTTGACACGGTTCCACTGGTGGGGGAGGAACTTAAACATCCAATGGCACATAGGGAATGTAGGGCAGACTTTCAAATCAGTAGATTCATTATGGAATGTAATGCTGCATTGTATAAATAAATCCCTAACACAAGTACGCGGGCTCACACACACACTCATACAAACACACACACAGACATGCATGCACACACAAACATGTATATGCACGCACATGCATGCACACACACACACACACACACACACACACACACACACACACACACACACACACACACACAATATAAGGTAACCTACTTTCGTATCACAAACCTGACCTGACAGGGTAAACACTGGTTTCAGATAAAAGCATTAGTAAGTACACAAAAACAAGGTGGCTGGTTTTTATTCTACCGACTGTGACTAGCAGGCAGAGATGGAGTCAGTGCATCATCGCAGGGGCTGCTGACCTTACGCTGGACCCTGCACGTCCTTCATTACCGGACGCTGGCCTCACTCTCCATCTTCTCTTCATCTTATCCATCTTATTTTTGCCAAAATATGTCTCTGCTTCTCTTCTCTAGGCTCTGTGCCTGACTCTGTGCCTGGTTCAGTCCTGAGCCAAGCTGGGTCCTGGATTAGCTTGTTTGTTGAGAACGGGAGTCTACAAGGGGGGGCATTTTAGGGAACCTTCCAGAAATGCCAGTTCATCCTCTCAAGCATGGCTTTCATGCAATCCTGACAAAACCATGTTGCCATTGAAGCAGAGCTGGTCTTTTACATACTGATGCTTTCATTGGGATAAGTTAGAATGCCAAAGGTCTTTCATGTCAGAATTCTGGAAATATTACAGCCAGAACTGGTGCCTTCGTAGGACTTTCCAAAGAGAGCAAGCAGTTTGGGGTGACAAGTGTATGGTTTTCAAATTTTCACGTGTTCATCTCTTCAGTCAACACAAAATTGAATTTCGAGAAATGTGCTACTTATCGTTGTTAAAAATATGTATGGAGCAGTGGGTGACAGATTCACAGCAAAATGTTGTCATTGGATTTCAGTTTGAATCAGGAAAAAAAAAATACTTGTGTACTGAGCCCCGATTGGCCAATGACCGCAGTTAGCATAACAGGAAGCTAATTTGCATGATGCTACATGCCAGACACGGAAATGTTGTTTGTGTGCTTAACTTTCACACACTGCCCATGCAGTTAACCACTGTTGGCTTCTCCACACCAGTGGATGGGACTGTGGACCAGGCAACTGTGGGCAACGATTGAGACGGGGGATTGAAGACATTGGATAAGCACTTTAAGATTTAAATTTTATTTCCTTAGTGCCTTAATTTATTTTTGTAACAGTCTGTTTCCCAGAGGATACACTCCATGGTTGAATAGCACAATTTGAAAAAGACAGTTACAATATATTTTAAAAGTTTGAGAAAAGGAAACGGTGGACACAGCTGTGTGAGCTCTGAAAGGTGACTTGGGATACGTTCCATCTCGTAAACAAATCATCACGATGGCTGTGGGTCTCGGCAGGCAGGTTGCCGAGCGTCTCAGGCAAGCGAAACAGCCAGACTGTCACCAAGTGTGTGGAGTCAGACAAAGCGTACAGCTAGGTACTGCTAACAGAGGGGTCGGGGGGGCGGGAGGCCGGGAGCACATAGCTGTACGTGTAAGACCCGAACCACACCGAGGACGACCCACGGCACTCGCTCTGTACAGGTTAAACTACCAAAATTAATTTGATCTCCCTAACCACTCATCTATTTTCACATGAAGCTTTAGGGAATTTAAAATCTAGGCCATTGTGGCCTACTTTTTTCTGCAGTATCCCAGGCCTGTCAAACACCGCCCCCCCAAAAAAAAGTGCAAAATGTCCTCTGGTTGAACTACAAGAAGCTTAATTTTCCAGTAGAGTTTAATCATGCTGGCTTTTGTTACACAGGTAATCTATTTTACCAGTCAGATGGAAGTGAGGTTTTAATGACACGTTTCAGTTACATTAAGTTGCTTTCTAAAAATTCAGTTACACTATATGCGTTTGTGTGTTCTGCTCTAAAGAGGTGTTTAACATCAAAAAGCACTGAGAATAACAGAACTGATTGCTTTGATTGTATTGGAAAATTGTAAATGTTAACTATTTTAAAATTAAATTGTTGAAGTTGGATTGTCTGATAGCCCCTTGCCTGCTACTGTCCACAGACAAAGATGTAAAGGGAGACATCACTGTACTTATCCAGCTTTATTCACTTTTACACATATAGTTTATTAAAAAATTAAGTTAAAACAAAATCATTATCCTAAAACTAGTTATACTACTGCATCTTCGTTAACTTTTACAAGTGCTTATGTTACTGAGGGTTGCACAGGGATTAGGTAAAATCCCATGCAACATAGGAAAGGATGCAGAACCAGCTTCACCCCAGAGAAGATACTGGTGTATTGCAACACCCACATCCTGGGAAATTTCCTGTCACCAGTTCACCTTAGCAGCATGCCTATGGACTACGAGTACACAGCAAAGTAAATATCTACAAGCACAGGGAGAACTTGTACTCTGCATGAATGCAGAAGGTTATGGAGTACCTACTGAAACACTGTGCTAGCCTTCAGTCTTTAGATGAAACTGGAGAGGCATCATCATATAGACTCAGTTTATTTAAATGACCTATAAATAAACCACATTTTAGGCTAATGAACACCCAATATACATATAATATTACTGTCTCAACGTTGTAATCTATAAATCTTGTATTTTGTATCCTGTTCATATTTTTAGAAACTTGTTGGCCCCTTCTGGGTTTAACCCATCTAAATTCATATAACACACAGTTTAATAATTAAACTGGACTTTTAACTATCTGACTTAATGAACTACATTACAGACAGAAGCTGTTACATAAACAGCTGTAAAAGTGTGTCAAAGCATGCAGCATGTTAAATGCCATGATCCTGGCCAGGTCAATACATCATGTTCTTTCCACTGTATGAAATTACTATTTACAGCTGCTGGTCTACCTAAAATAACTTATAGTTTTAATAAAATAAAACATACCAGACACTAAAATACCACTGACTCTAACACTGATACCACCTCTCAGAATTATTTTTTTCAGTCTGTAAACACTATTAATATTTTAACCAGTTTAGTTGGAAAACGACTACCATCATAATTATATGTAATTAACCCTTGTATGGCGTTCAGGTCTGTGGGACCCATTCTCCATGTTAATTAATACTTAATATTTAATTAATAATTACTAGGGCTGGTACTGATTAAAATTTTCTTCTTCGATTAATCGGGAAAAAAATTTTAATCGATTAATTATTACATATAGGTCCAACTACTTTTA
Source organism: Chitala chitala (assembly GCA_025773905.1). Lineage (NCBI taxonomy): Eukaryota > Metazoa > Chordata > Actinopteri > Osteoglossiformes > Notopteridae > Chitala > Chitala chitala. The sequence continues at coordinate 147 of JABJVR010000323.1, read as the reverse complement.
GCTGATCTGCTTGCATTGCAAGTCTGCATTAGTCAGTGATAAATGTAGTAAACACTATAGACAATCACCTAACAATAGTTAGCTGCAACTATCCATGACTTAATTTCACAGTTCACACAAATACGTTGTAAATTCAAACTTTATCAA
>JABJVR010000322.1:0-21416 GCA_025773905.1 Chitala chitala | reverse complement strand
CCTGGAGCCCATCCCAGAGCACATAGGGCACAGGGCAGGGGACACCCAGGGCGGGGCGCCAACCCACCACAGGGCGCTTGTCACACCCTACCTGCTATAATCCTTGTGTTCCCCAAGTGTCTCCCTTCCTCCTGTTCTTCCCTGCCTAATTAGGTCTTCGTTATGTGTTCCCAGCCCTGCACAATTGTCTCGTTAATAGTATTAGTGATCCCCGCATGTGTTCTATGATGTTTGTTCCTTTTTTAAACCTTGTGTTTGTCTTAGTCCTTTGCCAGTGATTAGATGTAACCCTTGTATGTAGATGTATTTGACTCTTGTGTTTGTTGTAGAGCCATGTACCAGTACCCTGTTCATTGTATTAAATCTCCTTTGCACATTAGACTCTACCTTCACCTTCATTCCCTCTGAATGTTACATTGCTGACCTGAAAAGCAGCTTCACACTGTGCTGTCCAGTTCCAGGGCTCCTCTTTCTTCAACAAAGTATGCAGAGGCTGCAACAGGGTTGACAGATCTTTCAGGAAACTCCCATAGTAATTTAAAAGACCTAAATATGAGCATAATTCCCCACATTCTTGGGGCTTGGTGCCTTTAAAATTGCAGACACTTTCTCTTCTGTTGGGTGCAGGCCTTCACTGTCAACCAGATGCCCCAGATACTCCATCTGATGTTTTCAGGAACTGGCATTTCTCCTTTAATCTCACACCATATCTCTCCAGGTGGGTCAGCACTTCATCCAACTTCTTTAAGTGCTCTTCTGTGGTACCTGCAGTAATCAAGATATCAAGAAAACATGTGACATAGTCCAGACCCTGCAGAATCCGGTCCAAGACCTTTTGAAAAACGGATGGAGCACTGGAGACCCCATATGTCAATTTATGGTAATGGTACAACCCACAATGGGTGTTCACTGTCAAGTACTTCTCTGATTCTGGATCCAGCTGTACTTGTTGGTATGCATGGGGAAAGCTCTATCTTGGAGAACACTTGTCCTCTAGCCAAAGTAGCAAAAAAGTCTTCTGTTGTTGGCAAGGGCTACTCCTCTTCTTCCACACTGATTTATTGTGACCTTTTAGTTCCCACAGATATGGACACTGTTATCAGCCTTAGGGACTACTACTATGGGTGATGCTCACTCACTTTGCTCAACTTTAGATATAATTATCATACTGTCCAATTCTTTCTCAACTTTCTCTTTCAGTGCATATGGCACAGGCCTGGCCTTTTTGAACATCGGCTTGGCATCAGCTCTCACGTGGATGCAAGCCTTGAATTGTGAGATGGTGCTTGGGCCAGCGGAAATAACCAGTGGTTTTGGCTTATAATGTTTTATGTTTGACGTTTATCAGCATTAGTTACACATCAACTGAATGCTATGCTCCATTGTTTTAGTTAAAATAAACCATAAGGTACTGTCACTAATCAGGCAGGCTGAGAGGGAGGTTTATTCAAAACAAAGGAAAAGCAAGGCAGTGAACAAGGTTGGGACTAACAAGGGGTTCCAACAGCTATGGGGTACTTACTATACATGGACTACTTCAGTTACTTAAACTAACCTAAGCTAAGAGAAGCTAAACTAAGATAAGATACAATAACCAAAGTTAAAGTTCAAAGATGAAGTCCATTTATATCCTGTCTCAAACGGTTGGTAAGGAATTTTTTTTGAGAATGGAAAAAAAAAATGTTTACTATAATTCTGAGAAAAGTGGCGTGGTGGTTAGCACTTTTGCCTTGCACATCCAGACTTGGGGTTTGATTCCCGCCTTGGATGCGTGGAGTTTGGATGTTCTCCCTGTGTTTGGTGGGTTTTCTCTAGTTTCCTCCCACAGTCCAAAGACATGCAGGTTAGGTTGACTGGTGTCTCCAAATTGCCCACATTGTGTGGTTGCCCTGTCTTGGGTTGGCACCCTGCCCTGGATGTCCCCTGCCCTGTGCCCTATGTGTTCTGAGATGGGCTCCAGGCTTCCCTTGACAGGATGAGGTGGTATAGAAGATGAATAAGTCTGAGAAATATGGAATTACAAAACATCTATCATACAAAATTTAAGCTATGAAATTTTTTTTTTCCTGAAATGGTTATTACAATGTCACTGGTAGCTGGTAAGCATTTAGGTAGATGAGAAACAGCCTGGAAGAATAACAAAACCAACTGAACAGTTTGGTGCACATTTCAGGCAGGAATTTTGTGTGAGCATCATGTTTGTGCATGTGAAAGTCTTTTCCAAAAACATTGTTTACAGCCTGGTGTGTGTGTCTGTACATGCCAAGAAAGGGCTACCAAAGAAGCTGGAGGAGTTTGTGAAAATGGTGACTGCTTCATGAAATGCTACCTTAAAGCTACAAAACAAAACCATCTCTATAAAGGTACAGCATTGCACTGGTTGCACATCATCTACTTCTACAGTGGTAACGCTACTGTAGAAGTGGTGTTACCACCAAAGCATAAGCATGATGAGCAATGTAGACCAACCCAAATCAAGTGGTGGCAACTGAAAGAGAAAGAAGCCATTGTCGTCTCATGCATCTAGCTGCTGCCTGTCTCGACCATCGACAAAACCTGGCAGAACGTGACCCGAGTGATTGTTGAAATATCACTCTCCAAACTTGGCACGATGAAAACCAGTTGATGAAAGACTGACAAACAGACATGGACCAGGACAGACAAAGGAAAGATGAAAGTTCTCTACCGTGCCTTTCTTGACAACAAGATGACCAACAACTGGCAGAAATACTGCAAAGCAAGGACAGCCACAAACAAGGCTGTGGCGTAACAAAAGTCTTCAACTACATTCCCCAATTTCCACCCATCATCAGTCCTGTCCAACTTAGAAACCAAAGAGGTGCTGAAGTGAATGAAACTACACAAAGCAACAGGACTCAACAATATAGCAGCAGAGTTCTGGAAGTCACAATACTGGAATTCTGCTAACTGGCTGGCACAGTTCTTCCCTGTTGTTGTGGGCAGCAAAGCATGATGATCCCAATCTTGAAGAAAGGCAGCCCTACTGACTGTGAATTACTGACCAGTTCAGTTGTCTCACAGCATGAAGATCTTCCAACATGTCATCTACTTCTGAATTTGCAACATCTTCCAGCTATCCACCAATGAATGTGGCTTCATCACCAACTGTAGCAGCACCAATGCAATCCATGCCACTGAACTCCTCATCAAGAAACATTGCAAGAAGCAAAAGCTGCTGTATCTTGCCTTCTTCATATTGAAGAAGGCCTTTGACTATGTCCCGCACAGTCATCTGGTACGTACTGTGAGGATTCGCCATCCCATAAGATCTCATCAATTGGATCCACATTATCTATGTCAACCCAAGAAGTCAAGTGCAGGTGGCCACTGGCATATCGGGAGAATTTCCCATCTTTGTCAGCATGCACTAAGGCTTAGCCCTCTTCACACAACCTTGTTGTTGTCATGGATGCAGTTAAGCAAGATTTGAATGCTGCACTATGCCAATAATGTAACGCTCATATCCAAAGACAAGACCAATCTTGAGTAGCCTGGAGTGAGCAGCTAGCACAGTTCAGCCTTCTGCTAAATGTCAAGAAGACCAAATACCTGACAACTGTCTTGAATTAGCCCAGCACGATAAAGATCGGTGGCACCAACCAACAAATTCAAGTATCTCGACATTCAAAGGTAGACTCACCCATGAAGTCATCCCTTGCATCAACACCACCTGGCTGAATGGGTGATGAATGACCAGCATGCCCTATGACAAAAAGATACCTGACTGCCTCAAGTCAAATATCTACCAATATGTTGTCTCACTTGTCGCAATCTACGGTGCTGGCCCATGACTAAAGAAGCAGAATGCCACCATTGCAAAATGAAGATGAAGATGCTTTGCTGGACAGCTGGTGTCACACACCTCAACCACATCTGTAAAGTTGACATCCGACAGCGGTTCAGCATTGCTCTAATTGCTGACAAGCTATGTGAAGCCCCTCTCTGATGTAGTACAGCCACATTATTCGCCTCAAAGATGACACTGTCCGCAAGATCAGTATCAATCTCAACGTACTCGGCAAGTGACCAAAAGGAAACCCGAAACAATGCCGACTCGACATGCTGCACACCAACCTAAAGCTAGCTGGCCTTTACCCCCACCCTGCACACAACCTAGCAAAATGGCATAAATGGATCAGCAAAGCAGACCCTGCCACCAAACAGGACAAACACTGAAGAACAAAAAGAAGAGTCCAAGAGTTACAACACATACATGTTACAACAAAATGTGTTCCCTGCATTTAACCCATCCCCCTGGGGGGAGCAATGGGCAGCCACATGTGGAGCTAATTAAGATATTTAATTAAGAAAGGCTTAATTTGAGTATTTTAATTAAATTGAGTAAACTGGCTGAAAGTAAAACATGCACACACTGCAGCTCATGATTATCCACCACTGGGCTAAGAGATTTCTTCATATCAATTATGCTATTATTAACAGTAATGTTTTCTCTTCTGATGATGTTTTTAGAGATAGTAATTTATAAATATTTCACTTCAGGTACAGCGTTATTTGAGTCAATACTGGAATCTATGCATGAGTGAATGAGAAGCAGTTCACAGTATTTAACATTAAGGGACAATCCAGATGCTTTGGAAAACATGTTAATTGCATTCAGGGCTGTGTCTACCAATGATTTTATTTTTAGAAAAAAGACAGTCATCATAAGACTATATTTTAAATTCCATCCATCCATCCATCCTCTTCCACTTATCTGGGACCGGATCACAGGGGCAGCAGTCTAAGAAGAGACGCACAGACTTCCCTTTCTCCAGACACCTCCTCCAGCACTTCCAGGGGAACACCAAGGTGTTCCCAGGCCAGTCAAGAGATGTAGTCCCTCCAACGTCTCCTGGGTCTTCCATGGGGCCTCCTCCCAGTGGGACATGTGTGGAACACCTTCCCAGGGAGATGTCCTGGAGGTGTCCGAATCAGATGCCCGGGCCACCTCAACTGATTCCTCTCGAAGTGGAGGAGCAGGAGCTGTACTCTGAGCTTCTCCCTGGTGACCAAGCTCCTCATCCTATCTCTAAGGGTGCGCCCGGTCACCTTACGGAGGAAACTCATTTTGGCCGATTTTATCTGAGACCTCATTCTTTTGGGCATGACCCAAAGCTCATGACCATAGGTGAGAGTAGGAATATAGATTGACCGGTAAATTTGGCTTTCAGCTCAGCTCCTTCTTCGCCACAACAGACCTGTACATCAACCGCATTGCTGCTGCACCAATCCATCTGTCAATCTCAAGCTCCATCCTTCCCTCATTTGTGAACCCCAAGATACTTAAATTCCTCCATCTCAGGCAGGATCTCTCCTCCAACCTGGAGAGGGCAAATTACCTTTTTCTGTTCTGGAGCTGGGCGGCACGGTGGCGTGGTGGTTAGCACTGTCGCTGAGCACCTCCTGGCCTGGGGTTCAATTCCCACCTTGGGTCTGTGTGTGTGGAGTTTGCATGTTCTCCCTGTGCTTGGTGGGTTTTCTCCGGGTGTTCCGGTTTCCTCCTACAGTCCAAAGACATGCAGGTTAGGTTGATTGATTTGTGTGTGTGTGTGTGTGTGTGTGTGTGTGTGCACACGCATGCCTGTATGCCCTGTGGTCGGTAGGTGCCCTGCTCTGGGTGTCCCGCGCCCTATGTGCTCTGGCATGGGCTCAAGGCTTCCCTGTGATCCTCACCAGGAATAAGTGGTTAGGATAATGGATGGATAAAACTGTCTGCTAAATGACTAATTGGTAATTAACTCGCAGGTCCTCGTGCCTTTGTATCAGCGCAGCTCGCAGGTCCTCATGTCTGTGTATCAGCCCAGCTTACAGGTCCTCATGCCTGTGTAGCAGCACTGCTTACAGGTCCTGTGAGTATTAATGTCATTTAGTTTTCTTAATATCTAATCAGTGTTAGCTTTGTTTATTATTTATTTTGACTCCTTTGGGAGTGGTGTGACTTATTGAATTTGTGCTGTTTGGCTACCTGACAAATTATATTCTGTTTGTTTTTGCCAAGTAGGTGAACATATGTGTAATTGTCGTAGTGTATTTCCCTGGTTCCTGTTTACAGTTTGTCTGGTGCAGCACGTGTTTCTGTTCTGGTCCTTGTCTGTGGTAGTTCTGGACTCTCTTGCCTTGCATCATGTCAGGGTTTCCCAAAGATTATATTTGTCTGTGTGTCAATCTAGTTTGTGGTTTGCTTTGTGCTCCTGGATAGGTCTTGGATATTGTTTCATGTGCCCTTTGTCCCCAGTGTATCTGCCTTTTGTGCCCCTTTGTTATTTACCCTTGTGTGTACTCCAAGACTCTTGCTGTGGTTGTCTGTGTTGTAAAGCCCATCTCTGCATTTAGACCTCACTTACCTTGTTGCCTCATGTCTCGCCACAGTGACAACTACATGGAACAAGATGACTGTGGGGAATCTTTTGATACACATATGGGTAAACAAACAGGTCAAAAATTACTTATTTGTATGGACACATACAATTGGCAATCAAACTAACCCACATGTCTTTGAATCATGGGAGGAAACTGGAAAACTGGGAGAAAACCCACCAACACAGGGAGAACATGTAAGCTCCATGCACACAGACCCAAGGCAGGAATCAAACCCCAGGCTTGGAGGTACGAGGCAATGGTGCTAACCACCACACCACCTGCCCCTGAGCTCCTTTGTACCTTATGTCTCACTTCCCATTTTCTGTGGACTGCATGTTGGCTAAAAGTAGACTTGGCAATGCCACTTGGCTATAGCACTGTTTTATCATGGTCTGCAGTTCAAACACATCCAAAAGGATGTACTCAAAGCCTGTTAATGGAATATCCCAGGCACAGTCAGAATGAAGTGTATATACATTGTTCCAAAGTCTACATGTAGACACCCATAAATCTCTCTCCCAGTAAATGTCACATTTGTGGTTTTTGCAGGTCTGAATTTTTCCTTCAATTCTTTAATTTACATTCCATTGTAAGAATCTGCTTTATATGCCAAATGCACATTGGTTTAGGGAGCTGAAAGTTAAATCTGTCCTAAACATGGATGATGCAGGAAATAATGTGAAAATTACTGAATGAATTTAGAAGATCACATATAACCTAAATCCTCTGCTCAAAATGGTAACAACTCTCCACCTCAAGAATATAGTTACAGGCTAGTTCTTGTAAAGCTTTAAGAAATGCTTTCTTACTGCCATTTATTGTGGTTACACCATGATTCTTCGATTTACTGCCAAAATTTAACAAATAAAAAAAGTTGTGTTAACAAATAAAACAAGTGAATACTTTCACAGTAGCAACTGTTGCTTTCAAATCTGTCAACCCTCTGAAGGTCTAGCTAGTCTTTACAAGCAACTGTAGCTGGAGCTGAACCTTACACAACTGAATTGTCTTGCCAGTGCATGAGCAATGCTAACTAAATGTGTACTTTTGAGACAAGCACGTGTAACTCACTCCTGGATAAGTACACCTCACTCTAGGTTCAGGAGGAGATGAGTGTTTAGTCACCCAACAACACAAGTGACTTTTCCAACTGCAATGTATTTGCCTTGTTAATGACAGAACAGTGCAAAGAACATTACATTTACAAGAAAATAAAATCAAAAAGAAATTGTCCATGGTGGTGGAAATGGTCTCTTAAAGTTTGCTCCCATGGTATAAGGTGTGTTCAAGTGGGTATCTCTCCAGGTGACTGGTACAGTCTTACCACAAAGAAGGTTGCTTGTTAAACTATTTCAGTGACTGTGTAGATGCAGGGTTCTTGGAGAATCAGCTGGGAAGCATGTCATATATGGATTTTGCAGATATTCACAACACCTTCCTGAGGATTTGCAGTAAAATGAAGAATGTGACCTGCATTTACGAAGAATCTTATAGTCTCTGTTCTGTTCATTACGACTTATTTTCTTATGATACTTATGTTTCTTGTGTTGTACAACATCACTCTAGGGCATAGTGTCTTTTTACAAGCACTGACTTAAATCTCTAAATATAATTTTACACAATTTACCACACCCTAGATCATTTTCAACATTCTCAGTTTCACAGTTCTTCCTTCAGAAAAGTGCTATTCCAGTACTTCTTCAAACAGTTCACATTATAATACTCAATAACGGAAATATCAACAAAAATGACATTCAGCTGTATTCACCTGAACACTGAAGGAAACACACAAACAAACATTTTAAGCACTGTGAGCTACACACCTTACTTTGTGAAGTTATGAGGTTTACTGTAGAATTCAGCCCCGAATGTATTTCCCAAATAAGTCATTTTCGTCTTTTGCCCTGAGGACAGAATGGCCAATATTTCCAAAACAGACCTGAAATGTGGACTAGTCAGACCATAGCACACTTTTCCATTTTCTATCCATCCATCCATCCATTATCCTCCACTTATTTGGGGCTGGCTTGCAGTGGCAGCAGTCTAAGCAGAGACGCCCAGACTTCCCTCTCCCCAAACACCTCCTTCAGCTGTTCTGGCCAGTTGAGAGACATACTCCCTCCAACATGTCCTGTGTCTTCCTTGGGGTGTCGTCCCGATGGGACATGTCTGGAACATCTCCCCATGCATATGAAACAGATCTCCGAGCTACATCAATTGGTTCCTCTCGATGTGGAGGAGCAGCGGCTCTACTCTGAGCTCCTCCCTGGTGACCGAGCACCTCACCCTATCTCTAAGGGTGCGCCCGGTGGAGGAAACTTATTTCAGCCACTTGTATCCGAGACCTCATTCTTTTGGTCACAAACCAAAGCTCATGACCATAGGGGAGAATAGGAACATAAACTGACCGGTAAATTGAGAATTTTGCTTTTGGTTCAGCTCCTTCTTCACCACAACAGACCTGTACATCAACCGCATTGCTGCTGCCATTGCACCGATTCATCTGTCAATCTCATGATCATCCTCCCCTCACTTGTGAACAAGATACTTAAATTCCTCCACTCGAGGCAGGATCTCTCCTCCAACCCACAGAGGGAAAACCACTTTTTTCTGGTCGAGAAAATAAAGAGAGACTTAGAGGTTCTGATTCTCATCTCAGCTGCTTTGCACTTAACTGCAAACTGCCCCAGTGCACACTGAAGGTCTTGGCCTGATGAAGCCAACAGGACAACTGTTACATCCTGGGACGTATGTTGAGACGGATGTTAACACGTATCTGCCCTCAGGTATTCTCCCCCCTGATTGGTGCTCGAGGATGGCCGTCGATTGGAGCTACCTTTGGGGGCTTCGCTCTTCCGGTTACCAGACGAAAGAGGAGAGAAAAGGACGGACGAGAGACGGTGAAAGAGAGAGAGGAGCTTCGGATTGGAGTGTGATTGCTTACAAAATAAATAGAGATTAATCGTTATTTGGTGTCGTTAGTCTTTCCGTTCGAATTTTGTATTGGGGTATTGGTGGTGGATTGTTTTCTGTTAGTTGTGTGTCGTGGCGGGTCGGGAATTTGGGACAGCTTAGGGGCCCAACATTACTGTACCACACCTGTAGTTTTTGTTTTTGTCTAGCACACTAGGATAAGGGAGACTCACCCATGTAAGTTATGTTTTCACTGTTGGAATAGCGTAGAAGGGTATAGAAGTTTGTTTTCATGTTTGTTTGTTCGAAAGAGTAAGTTAGAGTCCGTGCTGGGTTTTTTGTTGATAGTTTATTTTGTTTTGATTATTTATTTGCTTTGGCTTTGCTCAAGTCCCTATATATTCCCCCCCCGCCTGTGTGTCTGCACTTCCACCCCCGTCCATACCTGTTTAAAACCCCGTATCATGTGTTCATTAGTATTGTTAGTATTTATATCCATGTACATAAATAAGTGTGTGTACAGCACTTTCTAATAATTTATAGTTTATAATTATACCTGTTATATTTGATACACCTTTGTGGTATTTCTATATCTTTATTATTTAGATAAGTATATACTTTATATCTATCCTATATGTAAGCCTATTACATGCATATACCTATATATGTGTGTACACTGTCACTGATTTGTTTCAGATCGGTGTTTGTGCTGCAATGGTTGGCTGCACTATAAAAAATATAAAACTCTTTAAAAGGGTGACAACTTCATCTTGGGCTGTTTGTTTATCCCCCTCAAACGTTTCCCCTTCAAAGGGGGCGCCACGTTGCAGTTATCACGTGACAACAACATCATCTGTAAAAAGGCTTGGCTGCACCTAGAAATTCTGTCCATGAAAATGATGAACAGAACCAGTGACAAAGAGCAGTCCTGCTGGAGTCCAACATGCACTGGGAAAAGGTTTGACTTACTGCTGGCAATGTGAACCAAACTCCTGCTCCACTTGTACAGAGATCAAACTGCCCTTAGCAGAGAGTCCCTAAGCACCCCATGGGGGACACAGTTCAATGCCTTCTCCAAGGCCACAAAACACATGTGGACAGTGTTCCATGACCGGGACAAAAACCGCATTGCTATTCCTGAATCTGATGTTTGTCTATTACCCTGATTCTCCTCTCCAGCAACATGGCATAAACTTTTCATGGAGGGTGAGGAGTGTGATCCCCCTGTAATTGGAACACACCCCCTTCTTGAAGTAGGACCAGACCCCAGTCTGCCAGTCCAGAGGTACTGCCCTCAACCACCACGCTATGTTGCAAAGGCATGTCAGCCAAGACAGCCCAACAACATCCAGAGATTTTAATACTCAGGGCAGATCTTGCAGACTACCTCAGTGACTTCAGCCGTGGGTGAGTCCTCAGCCTCTGTTTGCTCTACATGAGCACTGCTTCCCCCTCCAGAGGCGCTGAATGAATTTCTTTGACGCTGACCGAAAGTCCTCCTCCATGGCCTCACTAAACTCCTCCCAGACCCAAGTTTTTGCCTTTGTGAGCACCCAGGCTGTAGCCTGCTTGGCCTGCTGGTACTCATCCACTCCTTCAGGAGTCCCATAAGCCAGCCATGCTTGATAGGACTCCTTTTTCAGCTTGACGGCATCCTTTACCTCCAGTGTCCACCACTGGGTTCTGGGGTTGCTGCACCAGAGACCTTACGGCCATAGCTCCGAACAGCCGCATCAACAATGGAGGTGGAGAGCATGGTCCACTCAGACTCAATGTCCCCAGTCTCCCTCGGGTTCCCCAGCTTCCCTCGGGAAGCTCTCTTGGAAGTGGGAGTTGAAGTCCCCTCTGACAGAGTTTTCAGTCAGGCATTCCCAACAAACCCTCATGATATGTCTGGGTCTGCCATGTCTGTCTGGCTTCCTCCTATGCCATTGGATCCAGCTCACCACCAAGTGGTGATCAGTTGACAGCTCAGCCCCTCTCTTCACCCAAGTGTCCAAGACATGGTCAGAGGTCAGATGACACGATCACAAAGTCAATCATTCACCTCCGGCCTAGGGTGTCCTGGTGCCGTTTGCACTGATGGATACCCTTATACTTCAACATAATGTTCATTATGGACAAACAGTGACTAGCACAGAAGTCCAATAACAAAACACCTCTTGGGTTCTGATCGGGGAGGCCATTCCTCCCAATCACACCTCTCCAGGTATCACTGTCATTGCACAAATTCCGCAGTAGAACAACAGTCCCCAGTCAGAGCCCCTTTAGCACCCCTTCCAGTGACCCCAAGAAGGCCAGGTACTCTGCACTGTTATTCAGCCCGTAAGCACAAACAACAAAGAGAGACCTATCTCCTACCGGAAGGCATACGGAAGCAACCCTCTCATTCACAGGGGAAAACTCCAACAGATGGTGGCTGAGCTGGGCAAATATGAACAAGCCTACCCCAGGCTGCAAATGGCTGCCTCTTATCATTTGTAACTCCAGAATAGAAGACAGTCCAGCCTCTCTCAAAGAGTTGGGTTCCAGAGCCTAAGCAGTCCGTGGATGCCAGCCCGACTATCTCTAGCCAGTAATGCTCAACCTCCAGCACAAACTCTGGCTCCTTCCCTCCCAGCGAGGTGACATTCCCTGTCCCGATAGCCAGATTCTTTTCCAGGGATTGGGTCGTCGAGGCCTCCGCCCTGAACTGCCATCCAATCCACAATGGACCGGCCCCTTATGCTCCTTCCTGCGGGTGGTGTCGATCTTTTGGGCTGAGCCTGGTCAGGTTCCGTGAGCACAGACCCAGCCACCAGGTGCTCAGCTGCATGTCCAAACCCTAGGTTCTGGCTCTAGGGTGGGGTCCTGGTAACACCAATCCAGGCAACATAACAGTCCTTGGTGTGTTTCTTTTCATAAGGGGTTTATGAGCTGCTCTTAGTCTGACCCATCACCTAGGACATGTTTGCCTTGGGAGACCCTACAAGGGGCATTTAGTCCCCGGCAATTTAGCTCCTAGGGTCATTTGGGCACTGAAACCCCTCCACCACTTTAAGGTGGCAATATGAGGAGGGGTACATTTTTTATTCTTTGTCAAAAATTATGTTAGATAATTACTAAATTACTAAAAAAATTAAATTACGGGGTAATTTCTCACAATCAATTTTAGAGAAAATATGGCACCTTTGCCGAATACCACTTAATACTTTGTATTTAGGAGTTGTTACAGAATTAAGGTAGACCACACTATATATGTCTAGAATATTTTCATCAAATTACAAACATTATCTCCGAAACACAAAAATTGTAAGCCTTTTAATAAAAATGTGTGTTCAACAGTATCAAATGCCTTGAATAGTAAATACAAAAAATCCATGAATAGTACCAAACTCCCTGTATTAACTAAATCACTATAATCCAAAATATCTGCTATAAATCTAATATGATTATGACGTTTCCTGGCTTTTATAAAAGCTGACTGACATTCATCAACTATATAAATTAAAACTATGTTTGAACGATGCACAAAAACAACCCAATAACTTATAACCATTGCATAGTAAGGTTATCCAAGGGTCTCCAATTGTAAAGAGTTTAAAAATTCTTATCAGGTTTTGATATTAAAGTGATAAGGCCTCGATTCATAGTGAAAGAGAGATGTGTTTCTGTAATACACTCTAGAAAGGCTTTTTAGAGCAGCTTGCTAATATTCTGCAAAAAATTGTGTAAAACTTCAGGCATTTGATGAATTACTTTATTTAGTTCTTCAATTTCACATTTGTCCTCCATAATTTGCTTTAAATCACTGTGCATCATTTTAGCAAAATCTTTAATTTTATAAAAAAATAAAGTACAATCTACCTCAGAGAACTGAGATGTTATCATGCCCATTGTTCCTCCCATGTCCATTAAATGTCGCTGTTCCCTCCCTATATGCCCACATACTCAGTGTCTTAAGTGTGTTAGTCTGTGCCAGTTGTGCCTCGTTGATGTCCCTATATAAGTTTTCCCTGTGTGCTAGTATGTTGCTAGTGGTTGAGTAACTAAGAGTGGTCTTGTTAATGTTTGTTACAGCTCTGGTTTTGTGTTTCCCGCCTTGCTTAGCCCTAGTTATTTTACTTTCTTTATGTGGGTGCTCCTTTCTTTAATGAAATCATTATAGTGATGACACAATGATCAGTTAGTGGCAATGCAGATATTTCACATTTAGTAACATGATTTACTAAGTTTTGTGAAATTAACCAGTAGTCTATCCAAGAGCATTGGACATTCATGGATGAATTAAACCAAGTATATTCAGCAGTAATAGAATTTCTCATTTTCCAATAGTCTTACAAGTGTGCTGTGGTTATTAGCCCCATTACAGTTTCATTATAATTCTCACCTTCTCCCCTAGAGGGATGATTATCTAACCAAAGATCAGAAACCAAATTAAAGTCTCCTCCCATTATAATCACATTTATTGCATAGGTCACTTTCCATTTCCCAATCATTTCACATAAGGATGCAAGAAAACTTTTGTTCAGAGCTTTTTATGTCCATATACACACAACAAAATATAATTTATGCCATTCATTTCTGCCCGTACCATTATCCATTGGCCATTAGTATAGTTTTTGTGATCAGTTACATTACCAGGAAACCTGTTAAACAGAATCATAGCACCAACTGAATGAGATGTAGCATGACTAAAGAAAACAGTATTCCCCCATTGTGATTTTCAATATTTTATATCAGCCTGAATGCATCTCCTGCAATAAAAAAATACAATTTGCCTTTTGTACTTTACAAAAGAGAAATGTTGCCTTGTGCTTCACATGATTTTTAACCCCTAACATTCAAAGACATAGAAATGGTAAATGCACAAATGTTATTAGCAATGCACAGGAATTAGTAACTTGGTCCTGACCATTTGTAACTTATGCAACAACGTGTATAAACATTTAAAAAAAAAAAGTTTGAGTAACAAACATCATACCTGCTGACCTGGAAATATTTTTCATGGAGCAGTCTATTCAGCATCCACTCTTTTGTTGTTGATTAGAGCATAGTCTTCCTTCCTGTTTGTCCCTTTCTCCTGGCTTCTTGAACAAGCCACAGTTCAGTGGGGACCTCTCATCTTTGTGGTGTACAACACGCTCAAAGTAAGCAGGCAAAAACGCCACAGGTGTCAGTATGGTTTCCAAGCTTAAAGAAAGACCACACGGCAGTTTGCAAAAGTAGAAAATATCCCAACCAGCTTTATTAATTAACAAATAACCATAACTGTGAATTACAGCAAGTGAGAGAAAAAGCCTAGAACATCCTGCTGTACCCAGTATATCCTTTTTAAATAAACCAATAACAGATCACCACATTGCAGACCAATTAACTGATGCATCCACAATGCAGTGATTTCCCACACACCAACATTTAACAGCAGCTAACATTTCTGTTGGTATTGTGACAACACAGTCTTCTCTTGGGCCGTATGTGTATCTCTCTGCAGACGCTGACATCTCTTAACTTGTTCCAGACTTCATCTCAGACGGTTCTCATGCAAAACTGGATTATTATGGACCTCAGTGAATTAGAAGTAGCCCACCCTGTGAACAGCTACCATTTTCTGCAGCCAATCCACTTATATTGGGACAACTCTAGTTAGTCATTGGAATACTGTCTCCCTTATGTTCTCTTCCTGCTTCTCTGGAAGACCAACCAGCCTCAAGTTCCATTTGTAATGGGTGTAACATTTCCCAAGGTAAGCAACAAGAGGCGAGGCCTAATGTGCAAAAAGGGAGGTTTTAATATCGAAACCAAGAGTCCAGGGTGCAAAATAACAAGCAAAGGAAATTCCACACAGCTAAGACTCTACAACAGCAGCAACAATACCCAGCACGGAAGGAAGAAAGAAAGAACATTGTTTAAATAAGGAACAGAACAAGAAACAGGTGACAACACTGATAGCTAAGAACAAACAGAACTAATGAAACAAGGCTAGAGAGCATTAACAAGAACAATCAGCAGGAAAGAACGGGAGGAAGGGTGACATCTGGTGGACACAAGGATCATAGTGGGTAGGGCGTGACAATGGGCGTGTTCCATAATTGCATTTTTTAGCAAGTTGTTTTCCCTCTGAAGCTTGATTACTTTTTTGTTTTCTGTAATTGCTATTGTACTGGCTTCAATATGTTTTTCAAACCTGTTCAGTAATTCTGTCTGTTCATCCATTTTCTGTGTCAAGATTTGCACTGCATGGAGAATTGCAGCCCAGGAAGAATCTACCTCTTTCTTTTTCTTTCTGCCGCCTCTCGCTTTCATTTTTTTAGAGGTTGTATATTTTACAAGTGAGTGAGACCTGTTTATTTTTTGCTTCTTGGTAATCTTTTCATCCACGTCAATATCTTCGATATTTTCATTGTTGGTACATTGTTTTCCAGATGGCTTCACGAACCAAACAGGCTGAGGCAAGATCCAAATGCAGAGAAGGAGGTTTGTTCACAGCAAAAAGGTACAAAGGGTTACAACACATGGACTAGGCTAGGGACTGAACTTCTACATTCAACAATAGCTGACAGGGAACTGATACAAACAGCAGGTATTTAAAGACACCAAGGGAAAACGATGAACAGCTGAAAACACTGATTCTATTTAAATAAATAAAATGAGGGAAAGTTAAGACATCTAGGGACATAAAGGACATGACGGGCATGGTACCTGACAATGGCGTTTAAGGTATTTTTTAACCATTTTTTAACTGTTTAAGGTATTTTTTAGCCATGAATAGGAGTGACATAACTTTTCCAGTTTGAGTTGTTACATTCTCAACTCTCAATAAATTTCCAGGACTAAAATGGACTTATCACCAGAGCCTGCAAAAGTACTACTACTACTCACTCCGCCATATTGGATTCAGGTAAATGGTTAGTCAACCGGTCAGATCTATATTTAGATCAGTTACTTGTACAACAAATGGACAGGAAAAGCTAACACATGTTCTATGCAATCTACTACTTAATGGACATTTAGAACAAAACCAACAAAATCCACCAGCTCAGGCAAGAGTTGAAGGGTTTGATGTGGCAGTTCCGGAAGGTGACAGAGGAAAAGAAAAGACCATCTCGCCGAACTGCGCAGCATCCTCTACAACAAGCTTACAGCCTTGAGGAGAGCTGAGTGGCATAGGAGATGAAGGAAGGAGCAGGCCAGGAAGCATGCACCCTTTTATAGCAAGCCCATTCAAGTTCACAAAACAGTTGTTAGGGCAAAAGCACAGCAGCCTATTCACCTGCACCAAAGTTGAGATTGACCCCTATCTCAGAGACACCTTCAGTGATGGATACAGGGATCATGATCTGGGCCACTGTGATTAAGATCCTTGATTAAGCTATCTGAACCTTTTGTGATTTTTAGGGGAAGGAACCAAGCTAGAGAGCGGTCCAAGAGACAATTGAGAAGGCAAGAGCAAGCTCAGTATCGGGTCCGAGTGGCATACCTTACAAGGTATGTAAGACTGCCCAAAGTTACTCAACAGGCTCTAGAAGATCCTGAAAATGATGTGGAGGAGGGGCAAGGTTGCTCAGTAGTGGAGGTTTTGGAATCCAGTAGATTCCAAAAGAGAAAGAATCTAAGAACATCAATCAATTTAGAACCATCGTGCTACTCAGTATTAAAGGAAAGATATTCTTCAGCATTTTTGCCAAGTGCCTGACAAACTACCTCCCAAGGAATTTCTAAATTGATACCTCAGTCCAGAAAGGAGGGATCCCCAAAGTCCCAGGGTCTTTGGAACATACAGGTGTGGTCACCCATTTAATCAGGGACACCAGGGAGAACAAGGGGGACCTGGTTGTGCTGTGGTTAGACCTTGAAACTTACAAGCTGGTTGAAGAGGCACTGAATCAAGACCATATCCCAAACAAGTTCAGGGACCTTGTCTTGGACTATTACAACAACTTTAGTCTAAGAGTTTCTACTGGTGCTACAACCTCAGAGTGGCATATGCTAGAGGAAGAAATAATCACTGGACATACAATTTCAGTGATCCTTTTTGCACTCGCCATGACCATGCAGGTGAAGTCAGCTGAGGTTCAGTGCAGAGGACCCATCACCAAATTTAGTCTAAGGCAGCCAACTATCAGAGCCTCCATGGATGACCTGACTGTGTCAACATCTGTTGCTTGGAGCAAGTAGATTTTGAGGGGCCTTGAAGAACTGATCACCTGGGCTTGCATGAGCTTCAAGCCAGGGAAGTCCAGATCACTAGTGTTGAAGAAGGGCAAGGCCATCAAAAAGTACTGCTTCTCACTAGGTGAGACTCAGATACCATCTATCACTAAAAAACCAGTTAAGAGCTTGGGGAAGGTGTTTGACTACAGTCTGAAAGACACAAAGTCCATCAAAGCGACAAGCCAGGACCTAGTAGCCTGGGTAGCCGCAACTGATAAGTTAGACCTGCCTGAAAAGTAGAAGACCTGAATATATCAACATGACATCTTTCCAATGATTCTTTGACTTCTCCTGGTTTATGAGATTTGGATTTCCACAATCTAAATCTCATAAACCAGGATTTCCAGAATTTGGAGAGGATAGTCAGAAAATTCTTCAGGAACGGGCTGGGACTACCTCAGAACTTGAGCAGCATCACCCTGCATGGGCAGAACAACAAGCTTACCCAAGGTTTCCCAGGCTGGGACTGAGATTAGGACAGGACAGAGATGGAGAGCAACAGAAGCGGTGGGTGCGGCAGAGTCACAGCTAAGGTACAGAGTGCTGGTGAGCGCAGTGTCCAGCGGAACAGCGGGCCTGGGTAGCATCAAGATACCACACTACAAGGCACCAGGGAAGGACAAGAGGGCACCAATTCGGGATAAGGAACAAACATCAGTCAAGGAGCAGTGGGTCAGCAGGGAACCTGGACAAGATGGAAGCAAGTCTCATGGACTGATCTTTGGAATATGGACCCTCATTGTATAAAATTCCTAATTCAGGCGGTCTGTGATGTTTTGCCTAGCCCATCCAACTTGTTTAGCTGGGGGAAGGGTCACTTGCCAGCCTGCCCACTGTGTCTGAAAAGAGGGACCCTGGAGCACATCCCTAGCTGCTGTCCAAAAGCCAGGGGTGAGGGGTGCTATTGAGAGTGCCATGACCGACTGTTAAAGGTTATTGTGGATACTATCTGCAGTGGGACTAGCCACTGCAAGTGCCTCCACCCAGAAAAGGAAACCATCACCTTTGTCAGGGCTGGGGAGAAGCTGAATTTAGCTGCTGGAATATCCTCTTCTGGCCTGCTAGCAACAACACAAGCCTGGGAGGTGAAAGTCGATGTGGGCAAACAACTGATGTTTTCAGACAGTGTTGCAACAACAACATTAAGGCCAGACATTATCTTGTACTCAGAAGCCACCAAGCAGGTCATCATGGAGCTCAAAGTGCCTTGGGAGGGCTGCATTGAGGAGGCTAATGAGAGGAAGAGGACAAAGTACATTGACCTGGTGGAAGAGTGCCAAAAAAAGGCTGGGTAGTGAGGTGTGAGCCTACTGAGGGGGGATGTAGAGGGTTTGCTGGAAAGTCCCTCTATAGGATGTACAACATGCAGGGAATTACAGGAACAAGTAGGCAAACGGCCATGAAGTTGGCCACCAAGGCAGCAGAACTTACATCTAGGTAGATCAGGAGAGGTGAGCTATGGGTGGGGTAGTGTTATCTGGACAAAAGACAGGGCTTGATGAACCCTGACAGGGTCACCTGGACAGAGGTTGAAAAACCCAAAATACCCAATGACCTCAGGTTACATCACTGATGATGTGTCCAGGTGCACCAGGAGGTGTGTGTAAGAAGCTATTTCTGTGTAACTAACTTAGTTACAATGTGCTGAGTAGACAGGTGTCCTGTCCAAGGAGTGTGTGGAAGGTCATCTTTCAGATAAGCATTTCCCTGTTTCTCAGGAGGCTGGTCTTAACACAACCTTTAAATAAGATTTTGTCTATTTGTTTTCATGTATATGAGATGAGATGTTTTGCTTTACATTTGCCTTATTATTGGTTGATATCTGCACGTATAACTATTAGACTTCTATATTTATTATTTGAATTTCAAAGTCTCCTGTCTTTGACATGAGCACTCAGAAGATTGTATTTATTATACTGTTCTTTGTTTTAATAAAGTTACACAAATTTGTATGTTGCTCGTTATTTTCCAGTTCAGAAGTATTTCAGTAGGCATAATAAAGAATAGTTGCATTGTGGGTAATCATTGACCGATGTCCATATTTATACTAAACTATGGAGAGCTTCCATAAGGGACACTCATAGAACTATTGATATCTTTGCAAAATAAGTGACACCTAGCCAAAAGCTGTTGTTTTTTAAAAGGAAGGTTCTGAAGAGCCAAACACATTTTATATCATACTCTTTTTTAACCTTCTGTTCTGTAAGCAATGGAAGTATTAAGAATTTCTCTCTTTCTTCAATCCACTTTGAACTCAATTGTATGAAGGCTCCATTTGTTTTATCTATGCACATTTTATCAAGGGTGGATTGTAATATTCTCAACAGCTGTTTTTTAAGGTATTACAATATTAATCAATTTCTTTCATTACTCTTAAATGAATGTGTAACAGACCAGATCGAGGCCATATTGATGAGACATTTGCAGAACTATCTCAAATAGAATATAATTACATAGTTTTACAAGTAAACCCGGTTCCTGTCCTTCTCGTGTTCTCCTTCCCCGTCTTCATCTCGGCTTGTATCCCTTGGACTCCCAACCATTGCCTGACCTTCAGATTTAGATTTTGCCTTGCACTTTGTCAAACCAGTTAAATAAAAGTACCCAAGTAAGTACTCAAGTAAGACTTGAGCTCTGCCACTGTGTGATTTGTTTTTATCAAAATCACCAGTGGCAAGACATTTTACACAGTGGCAGAGCTCAAGTACATGGGGTTAGAATCTGTACACACCCCAGTTAGAGGGGGTAATAGAGATGAATTACTATTATGCAGAGAGTGCTATTGGATTCGCATCCTAAATACTCTAGCTCCCCGTGGTCTAAATGAAGATTTAGGTTTGTCTTTTTTTGTAAGTTTGCAAGTAAGTTTTTTGTTAGCTGTTTTCTGTAAGTTCTTTTATGCAAGTTTCTTATTGTTAACCCACTGTTGTCGTGTTGTCAGTAAACTTCCTGTTTACTATCCTTGTGTTCTTGGTCATGTGACCAATGGTTATGCATATAAGGAGTAATGCTGTTATTTTGTTCAGGTGATCACACACTTAGGAAGGACCGTATGGTCCGAAACATTTGTTTGTTTAAACCTCCGAATTAAAACATTCTCGGTACAGTGAGTGCTGTCATTTTTTCTTTTTTGATAAAACAAATTCATGTTCCCGAAAACAAGTGCACGCTTTTCATGAAGAATACCTACTGTATATTCTAAATACCGTTGAAGATCTCATGGACCAGAATGTTCATTTATAGCTTGTCATTTTAGAAAAGCTGTTAATATTGTAGACATATTTTAGAATAGGTTTGTGTGAACATTTGCAACACTTGGGAGCCACTAATTTAGATCACAACTATTTGGTGGTTTTGGGATAAAAAGTTTGAGAAACTCTGGTGTTGGGAATAAAGAATAGGACTCAAGTTCTGTTATGAAGCACCATATCATCCATCCATTCTCTATCCTGCTTATCCAATTCGGGGTCACAGGAAGCCTGGAGCCCATCCCAGGAGGCACAGGGTGCAGGACAGGGAATACTCCGGGTGAGGCACCAACCCACCGCAGGGCAAGCACCATACCAATGGGTCACAAACTACATCCAAATCCAATGCAAATCTGAGATTTATAAACTATTCTTAAAACAACATGCCCAGATCCAAGACTCACATAATTATCCCATAGTTTGTGATTTAAATTACAAAATGTTAAAAGTATAAAGTCAATTTGTGACAGAGAGCTCTGTCACTGGCCACAGCAGTCACCCCTAAACATGTTCACACATACCAAATACCCCCTGATTGGGTTGGTGCTACGGCTATGGCTATGGCTATGAGTGCACGGATAGGCCTAGTGGCTAATAGTGAACCGGTTTTCAGACATGTAACACAAACACTACATTGCATTGCCAAATTTCATTTAGTTCCATTACCATGAAATAACCCTC
>JABJVR010000321.1:0-21242 GCA_025773905.1 Chitala chitala | reverse complement strand
ACAGCACACTGACACAGCACACTGATACAGCATACTGACACAGGGTACTAATACTGCACACTGATGCAGCACACTGACACAGCACACTGACACAGGGTACTGATACAGCACACTGATACAGCATACTGACACAGGATACTGATACTGCACACTGATGCAGCACACTGATATAGCACACTGATGCAGCGTACTGACTCAGGGTACTGACGTAGCACACTGATACAGCATACTGACACAGGGTACTGATACAGCACACTGACACAGCACACTGATACAGCATACTGACACAGGGTACTAATACTGCACACTGATGCAGCACACTGATGCAGCACACTGATGTAGCATACTGACACAGGGTACTGACATAGCACACTGATACAGCACACTGATGCAGCATACTGACTCAGGGTACTGACATAGCACACTGATACAGCACACTGATACAGCACACTGACACAGCGTACTGACACAGGGTGCAGATACAGCACACTGATACAGCATACTGACACAGGGTACTGAAGGTGAAAACAAGATGGGCTACTTAGCAGCCATAATACCTATATAATAAGTTACTGTGTGTTTGTGTGTGTGTGTGTCAGTTCAGTCCTTCAGTGTTGAGGAGCCTGATGGCTTGTGGGAAGAAACTATTTTGTAGTCTTGTTGTGTGGGACCAAATGTTTTGGTACCTTTTTCCTGATGGCAGGAGTCTCTCCTGGGATTACAAAAACCACAAGCAAAGTCAGACATCTGACAGGTGGTACAACATGAGCAAACATGTTTATGTGCATGTAACTGTAATCCAGTTTGCATATTAGAAAGTCACATTCAAATGATGTGATCATGACAAAATGATCACATCATTTGAATGTGACTTTCTAACTTAACACTGTGACTTTCTAACTTAACACTTAACAGGATAAGTGGTTTAGAAGATGACTGACTGTTATGGTCAGAGAAGGATAAGGCACAGAACAGCTTGTTTGGGTGAATGGGTAATCACTGACTGACCTGAGATGTTAACTATTACCGAAGTACACATCTTCATTACATTTTTAATAATTTTTAACATACTATTGCCATATTATTATTGTACATTTACACCCATCCCCACTGCCAAAAACATTAATTTGGACAAAAGTATGCTACCAATTGCCCAACAAGTTCTCGTATACAAGTTAGAGCCTTGAGTAAGACAGCCAACACACACAGTGTTACTTGGAAAGAATCACAACTGAATACTGTTGATTCGCTGTTCAGTTAATCCTCTACATGTGTTTCATCTGACAACTGCACCCAACTATGAAACCCCCGGTTGTCAGGACAAGTGTGAATAGTACCTCCAAAAAAGGGGCATGGGTTGTTAGCTCAGTGGGCTCATTTGCTTGTCTGGTAACTCTAAGCAGGCTGTGGTTACATGTGACAAGGTCACACTTGAGGATAGATTTTAATGTGCATGTCAGAGTTTTAACGGGTTTACAATAATTCAGTTTTCTTTAATGCTGTTAACTTTGGATTTACCCATTATCTGCTTACATAATTATATTGGCATACAGAAAAAAAACAGACACTAATATTAGATTATGATTAAGTCTTTTAAATTTCAGTAATACTGTATTTTTATTAATTTTTAAAATATGTTTTATTGTAAAATACTATTACTGTATATGTAAAATTATTTTGATTAACATCAATGGTTAAATAGCTTTAATCTTTGGTCTTTTTGGACAAATTAAAGTTGCTAATTTGCACTGGCACATAAAAAGATAAGATGCACGGGCATGTTTTTCCTCACCCAAGGCTTCCAACATGATATTGCTTTATCATTCACTTCTGTGCACAGATGAGAAAATATTACCACTATTAGGAGAATAAGCTTTATTGTCATTGCATAAATAAACAACAAGGTTTGTTCTCTGCCTGTGGCCCATCCCCCTGGGGGGGAGGGGTTTTGGTGCAGCAGCAAGCAGCTAACATTGGGTGTCTTGCTCAGGAACATGCTCTGTGCCAGGGCTTGGATTTGAAGCAGGGCCCTTCTGCATCCCAGCCTTATGTTCCACCCATTGAGCCACCAGGCCAATCACATTAAGCAATTTGGCAATACAAACTTCTGATAAGGTTGACGATAGGCCAGTTTTAATAAGAACTTGTGGTTTATATTAATTACCTATGACAACCTACACAAGTGTGGTACAGTGGCTAAATAAGTTGTGCTGTTGATGCAGATGCACAGTTGTGGGTTTGATGCTAGCACCGGGTGTGGATTTACTTTTATTTAAACGATTACCTTTTACATAAATTATGTTGATGTTACGGAAAATATCAATTCACTCAAAGCAATTGCCTATATTGCCAACTATTGCTTGTAAACAGTGACTACTTTTTGAGTAAATTCAGTAATTTTTTAGCGCAGGAGTCTCCAAATCAAATGAGTCTGACATTCACTTTACTGCTCATATACAAACAGAAGAGCAAGAACGAAACTAAGAGACGACATCATGAATACAATGCGGTGCTGTCAGTTTGTGAGTAGAGGTGTAGACTGCTAGGGACCAAAAACGAGTAAATACATTGTACAGAAAGGTTCCCAAATTTCTTCAGTTGGCTTGCATGGGGTTGGGAAAGGACTGTTACATTCAGGGTTCAAAGTACTTAGGCCATACAATGTGATTCCTCAATCATAAGCTCCTCTCTAGCTGTTTACTTTCTAGACAAACACTTAAAACTGCAAAAATTCTTTACAGTTGAGTGCAAAAGTTTGCACCCCCCCTTATGAAATGTTCATGTTTCACTTTGTATGTCCTCCCTGATTTTACATTTTAAGCTCAATTACCTGGATGGTGTATCGGGGGGATGCAAACTGTCATTGAAATAATTCTCATTATTTTAAAACGTTTTGTACACTCCTTGTCCATTTTTGTTACTTGTGATGAAGGAATATTTGTACTAGCTGAATGTGCATTAAATATATTGACAAAATTTGTTTTATTCTCTTTGCCATTTCAAAGTAAGCGGATACAAACTTTTGTGCTAAACTAGGTTCTGAGAATTAGAACAATCAAAAGACATGCACAGTACTTTTAATTAACGGCAATATCTGACACTTATTTTATGTCAATATTAAGAAATGAACTACCAGGACATTCACAGCTTCAGCCATTCCTGCACGTGCTCCCATTTCTGTTTACGAGAACGGCCTCTGTGCATTCGGCAATATAATGTCAGCAAGATGTCAATAGATGGGATAGGCATCGCTGCGTGTGTTGTATCCATGTGGGGTGAGCTTGGGGAAATGGTACCGGGCCAGGCGAGACACATCAAGTAGCCTGTCTGACAAAACACTCCCTCCAACTCTGGAAACAGATGTGTCCTACAGAAGACAAGGTAGTATGAGAGTCGTGTATGTTGCACGCGGGTACACAAACACACACATAATTTTATTGATAGTTTTCAAGTTGGTAACATGTGTGAAAGATTATTTCTTTGTTTACACCACTCTTTCACCCTTACTCTCAACAAACTATCTTGGACAAATGTTACTAAATGGTACTAGATATACATGCAAAATGTATTACATAAAATGTCCACAAGCACAGATTCAAATGGTTGTCTATGAAATTTCATAAACAGAAAATATTGCAAATATATAAAAACAGATCTTCAGTCTGTCCATATCTTCATAAGTATGCCAAATATTGATAAACAGTAAAAAAAAAAAAAAAAAATACATAATGCACTGGGATAGCCTTACATATGGCCCTGCAAAAAATTATATTAAATTATATTTCAATATTCACAGTTGTCTTCCTCTAATTCAGTAGCATAGTACTGTAGCCCTAAATATGTTTTATTATGATAACTGACATTTTATGTGAAAATAAAGCAAACAGTTTTTCCCCCCACTAAACTTTGCAAAACTACAACTGCTTGGTTTCTGAAGGAGGGAAACCGCTTAAAATGTCACAACAAAAAAATAACACTAAAGGAGATATTGTGAAAAGGGCCAAGTGTTGTCACGAAATCAAAGCCTAAGCTCTATATAGAAAAGAACAAACATCAAGGATGTTTAAAAGGAACTTTGTTTTTTTTTAGCTATGCTCAACTTCTTGTTTTCACTGGCTATATGCCATGCATACATCAAAATGTCAGAAACTTTTCTATCAGAATGCCATAACTAACTACATGACAGATCTGCTCACCTCATAGGTTCATGAGAAGTTACCACATCTCCTTATCTTTAAGCTACACTTTGATGTTACTCATTTTCAGTGATAAAGTGTAGTAAATATAATTTATGGACGTTAACAAGAAATGATTCTGTTAAATGAGATAAATATGACTAAAACACCATTATTTTTACTTTTAAGAAACAATTGTTTATTAAATTTATTGTAAATTTTGTTTTATTAATGTATTGTTTTTAAATGTTTTAAACAATACTCTAAACAACTGCCATAATTAAGCATGAATTTAAATGAATTTTTTTGTGCCTCACCATCCGCTTATTGAGCCTTGTAACAAGAGAGCCATCAGACAGCTCCTTTTCCAGAGAACTGCGTAAATCCAAGCTGCTTAGCCGGTTGGCTGCACTGGGAACTGAACCAGACCATCCCCACAAACAGTGCTGCAAACAATGCAGACACATGGTTATTTCTGCTGCACACCAAGAGCACCAAGTCCAGTTCTGGGTTCAGCATGTCAAGTGCACATTTACCAGAGGGTTTTTTTTTTTTGTCCCATGTAATTTCAATTGGGTTTAACGCTTACAGTTTACATTTCTTGGGATCAGTACTCCCACATGAAATATGAATTTACGAATTAATGGCCTGCTATATGTCAAACATGTTAACACCTATGGCGCAACACAACACGATGCGGTTCTTCCAACGTGTCAAGGAGTAGACATGGCCCTTGCTTACAGAGGGCAGGCCCAAGCCGTCAGACTGGTCGAAGTTGTTCCGCTGGTGTGCTTGGTATCGGTATGCAGGCAGTAAGGTGGAGCGGGGGATGCTGATCCTGTGGGAACAAACATGGGCCTCTATATACACCTCCTGCTGGGCATCACACAGGCCCAGCACTTCAACAATGCTAAACTCTCAAGGGAGCACATTCTATGTCAGATAAATAACCAGAATCATCCATCGATTTCAACCACTGGAGTAGTTAACCTTTTAAATACACTGAATGTGGTGTCCAACATAAAAAAAGACTGCAGATCAGTTTCTCCTGAGTATTTTACACATGGTCCTAGTGTCCAGCTATAACTTATCAATAAGAGAAGACAGAATTTTGCATTACCGAATAAAGGCTGGGTCTGCCATGGTGTGAGTGCGCTGGGCTTTTGGTGTTTTGCACAGCGGACACGCTGCTTCAGAATCCAAAGGTGTAGGAAAGAGACGGCTGTTGATTCTGTAACGGAACAAGCCTGCAGCATGGAATGAAAAAAAAAATTACCTGCAGCACTTCAAACGCCACCACGCATGCAAATGCAGACACGCGCACGTACGCATGCAAACGCAGATGTATATACATTCATAGACACACAAGACACAGACACACGCATACACACAGTATAAGCAGTCATACACTTGTGAGCCTGTTGAGCATGCTCCACATCCTTCTCATCTGATGAGTGTGCTGGGGATGGAAGGTCATCTTCATTTGCTCTAGTAGGGGAGAAAATAAAAGAAGCTTCAGTACAGCAGTTTCATTACCTATTATCACAGCGCCGCTCTTGCAGTAGAACCTGACTGACCAAATGGTTTGACATTGTGCACACTGCTCACTGTCAGTTACTTTTGTGATCAAATATTTTGTGGCCTGCGCTTATTAGCTGATATCGCTACAGAAGTGATAACATGCTACTTGCAAAATCCCAGATACACTTCTTTTGAAATGTACATTCTACCACATCAGTCACAAGTTTATCTGATTGCATGGACACGTAAAATTTTATTTTCCCTGGTCTTCTAGTTAGTCATTTCCAGTTTTATGTAACTCAGCTGTCTGCATGGTTTCCACACTAGCTAAGGAGGGGTTAACACCTGTATGCATTACTCACAACACTGCTTGTCTACCAGTCCCTTTGATAGTGCACAGAGAAGCTGCCATCAGCATGGGGAAACTACAGCTAATCAGCACTGCACTGAGAGATAACACTTTCTGCTACGGTCAGTTTAAAGCCCTCTTTGCTGGAAAATTCTTCTACTTCTTGACAAGGGCTTGATCTCTTTTATACTAGTCTTTATTTAGACTGTTACCCAATTAACAAAAATATATCTCTACACAAATGACATACAAAGAGGGAGGAAACAAAATGGTTTCAGATTAAATTCACTTGTAGCACCTTTCTGTTACATGCAGAACTAAAAATGAAACAATTATGATCAAAAGTATAATACATTTCAAGAAATTTATGCATTTAGTGAAACCTGAGCTGAACATACACCTTGTTCAGCGTCTATTGCTAACAGACAGCTGTTACATAAAACTCACTCTGTCCTGAGCAACCACTTGAGATACGTGATCAACGAGCATCAAGGAATGACCCGTAGTTGGTAATTTGGTCCTGACCATGGTGTACATCCATGTTTTAAAATACAGCGATTAGCCATACTATTATGACCACCCACCTAATATTGAGTAGGTCCTTTTTTTGGCATCAAAACAGCCATGACCTGTTGAGGCAAGGACTCCACTAGGCTTCTGAAGGTATGTTGCAGTATCTGGCACCATTGCTGACCAGGAACATCGACACAGGTGCTGCAGTTTTGGTGTTGCTCTAACCCAGTATTCTAGCCCTTGTCAAAGTCACTCAAATTCTTTAGATTGCCCATTTTTTCTGCTTCAAAAAAACATCAACTTCAAGGACAAACTGTTCACTTGTTGCTTAATATATCCCACCTACAAAAAAGGGTCACTGCAACAAGATAAACAATGTTAATTGCTTCACCTATCAGTGCTCATGATATTATGGCTGATCCCCACACAAACAACTGTGTTAGTGCCACATGTGGCAGCAAGCAGACTCAGAGCTAGGTGGAGGTTCTGACCCTGTGCATGGGCTATGGATACACTCCTCTCTGTTGACCAGGCGGAAGTTGCGCAGCTCTGTCAAGAACTGCTCCGAGTGGTCTGTTAGAGAGCTCTCAGCATCCAGCAGTCCTAAAGGGCCAGAAAATACATGGACATCACCTCCACAGCATCACAAAGTTTTATTATGAAAACAGGGTACAACTGTGTAACCACTTACCTGGTAGCACATCACTGCCATAATATAAATCTAAACTTAAGGATGACATTAGGAACAAAAGGTAGGCTTACAGTAAATGTAAGGGTACCTCTGTGTGAACTTTAACATGTATGGTGTACCTGCGATCCAGTCATAACCCAGTAATGGGTGCACAGTTCGCCTTTGTTCATGCCGCTGAAACAGAGCGTGATCACAGCTTAATTGCTTAGACAGAAAAAGCCAGTAGACATGATTCAAATTCTACTGAATAAAATCTTACTGTTCACATACTCTTAGTCATCACTGGATGGATTGATAAGGATTTAAAACAAATGTGTGCATGGAACTTTCAAACTGACACATGATTAGTCATAAGGATCTAATTTTTTTTTTTTTTTAAACAAACCAACAGTCAACACATATGCAATTACACTTAAGTCTCACATGAGTTTTGGGCAATTGTATTTCAACTGCATGCTTCTCTGAAAGAGTAAGGAGATTTTGAAAGCGTTACTAAGTAGTGATGGATAACAAAAAATTGCTCAAAAGCTGAACACATTTTTTGAAAAGTTGAGGAAATAGTTCCAGCACCAAATGACTTGGGGGTACAGCCTGTCTTTGTGCACAAAACAGTACTAAGATTTATGAGCATGCATGTTCAACATGCTAGCAGCTGTTTCTTGGCAGTGTAGGTGTATAATGAGTTATCAACAATGCTGAGGAGTGGAATGTTGCTACAATGCTTGGTAACTAAAGCAATTTCATGGTAGTCTTGGGAAAAGATTAAAGAACCTAAATATGGTCTACTCTCTGCACAACCATACCAGAATGATGTGGCAACAAATCCAGTAGAGCTATCAGTAGTTCCAGATCTTAATCCCATACAGCAATGAATTTAAGCTGCTCTGAATGGCGTTTGTGGTGAATTAGTTTTCAGTGACAGCCACACTGATTGTTGGAATTATTAGTGCAAAAACCATTTGGACAGAAAAGGGCCCATTCCACTTATACCATAAAACATTTTTGGTATTTCTTCTTATAAACTACTGATGAAATCAAATTATTATTTTTTTAAGTAAGACCAGTGTATAAAGGCAGATACGAGCCATTTAGTGAGTGTTTAAAACCAAGAAAGTGCAGGTGGTTTTAAATTCACAATTAAAGACATTGTTACGTGATTACACATGAAAGAACGTCACCCTTTGGAACTGTTTCCAGCATCAGTGTCAATACCTGTCTATGTAGGCCAATCTCCCCAGTCCCATCTCACCTGTTCCCTGTCAAGGTTCTGGGCAATGGGTTTGGTTGGCTCCAATTTTCTCAGCTGCGTTAAGCAACTGTTGCTTTTGTCCAGAAGGTGACCACTGTTTGCAGACTCTGCAGGCTGTCTAACCTGACCCCACAAAGTGTTGTACTGGTCCAATGTGGAGATTTTCCCATTACCTAAAATGAAGTTGTAAACTCATTATCACTGATCCTACATTAAATAAAATTGTAACTAAATGTAATGTTAACATCACCAAAGATGCATCCATACTTACCCTGTTCACTACTCTGCATGGCCAACGGGCTCTGAACTATTTCATGCGTCTTGGGCCTACCTAACGCTGCTCGCGCCAAACTCTGATGACCAACCTCCAGAGTCACTACTGAGTCGTCTGGTGCAGTCCTCACTTTATAAGTCCCGTGAGTCACGCTGCAAGTGACTGCCGTGGTCTTTTTACCTCCAGTGTCTGACATACCGAACCGCTGATGGTCTAGTAACACCTTTTCATTGAACGCCTCTGTTAGCCTTACCGTGTCTGAAGCTGGTCGGGAAATTAAACTCTGTAATACCTCTCCCTGATGTCTCAGCTTCCTTAACAGATGTTTGTTACGTTCTCGCAGGTCGTCCACGTTCACAAACGAAGACATTTTTTGTTCTTGCAATGTTTAAACGATATACACAACTGTTATCTCCCTGATCTCTACAGGAACTGCTATTTCAGTAATAATCAACCCACAAATTCAGACTAAAAGTTAACAAGTTACGGTGGAATTAAAGGTCTGATATCATTTTGTCACAAGCTAAAACAACCTACAAAATCTTAGCTAAGGGTGTCAGTTGTTATGAAAACCGGTATCGAAAACAAAACGCAAACTGACGTTTCCGTAGTAACCTGTTTTTTGGATAGTTGCAATTCGCTGTCTTTCGCAAGTCAGTCTAGTATCTACATATAAACTTTTTTTAAACACTGTAGTAAACGACTATGGAACTTTCTTAAATACACTACATATGAAATTTTCCAATACAGCACTTGAAGAATACAAAAGACTTGTCTGAACTTCTCTATTGGTTGAGTAGCCCTTACCCATAATTCCCATTAGGCATGCGTAAATATGTTACGTGACGTAGCGAACTAACGTGGTGTGTTTAAGATGGTGGACGCACGACGGTTAGCAATGTTTGTTGTATGTTTTTGTGTCACATTGAATCACCACAAGTGTTGAATGATTTATTCGCATTTACGTCCGGAATGATTATGAAAGACTGCGTAATGTATGAAACACAGTAACTGGGTTTACTTAAAATCAGATTCATAACGAGAAACTAAACGCAAAACCTATATTCTGATTGTCAATTACGCATTCTAGAAGCATGACATTTTTGTATTTACAGCAATGGTTGCGTGCGTGACACAGTGTAGCAGGAGCAGTAGTATGTAGGCAAGGGTAGTTAAATTTAACTTGTTGCCAATAAATTGAACTAGTAATATCACTCATACCCTTTACCGACATAAATACTGTACTGATTTGGCTTTGTCACTTTATATGCTTGCGAGTTACGTTGGATGCGTCAGAATTAAATACAATGCAGTACTATTACAATGAACTACTACATGTACTCCAAGGTCACAACTTACTCCTTTATTAAATTAATTTCTTGCCAAGTGTAGAGAGAAATCTACAGAGTAAAATTGAAATTGCTACCTCTTTTATATGGGAGAGCTAAGCTCATTGTCACGGACAGGTTTTTCTAACTATGCTAAAAGTCATGGAAATAATGTTCATGGTTCACTGTTGAATATTAAATAAAATATCCAAAATGCATGGGACTGTTGCTTTATTAAATATCTCCGTATTTACAATGTTTTATGAATCCAATTTAAAATACTGTCGAGCTTCGCAATTATTTAGGCACCACAAGATGGCAACCTTTGCAAGACTTCTGAAACGTTACTGGGACAAATCAGTCAAGCGTTCAAAGAACATTGCTAAGGGTTATCCGGTATTTTATGGAAGTAGCGCAAAATATACTGCATGTGTACGTTAAAGATTAATTTTAAAAATGTGGTTATCAAATATAAATCCATTCAAGCGCCAGAATTAGTCTACATAGGAGCAGCTCTACATTAATGTCATATATTTGACTATATATGAAGTGTGAAATGTAACTGTGTGTGTGTGTGTGTGTGTGTAGCGTGTAAAGTGTTAAATTTAGCAACTTTAGAGCAAATGATGTTTCAGATGTAAAAGATGAATGCAAACATTTATACATAAACAGTTTGTAGCTGATTGTTTTGGTATTAATGCTATGCAGTTACCTGTCTGAATTTCTTTGAAACTTGCACCTATTTCACAACACTTAAGGTCACCACAAATATAACACCTTTGGACAACAGTAGTGTTTTGGGGCAAGTTTCTAACCTTAGATCAGAAAATAACTGAAATTTGAATAAAGCTGACTGGGTTTTCAATAGACCTTTCGTTTCACATGGTAATAAAATGGACTAATGGAAGCGGATAGAAATAGAAAAATAATAGCAGTGTGGGAATATTTGGGCACTGACTGACTGCTTTCTGTAATTATCTTCAGTATCTGGGGAACTAAATCTGCAAGCAAACTAATACAGCTATGGCCAATAGCCTGAGGTGAGGAGCCACGGTTCGCTAGACAAAGCAGTCACTTGGCAATATCTGCAGTCTAGCTAGTTGCAGTGCAGGTTAGTGATTCTTCATGTTTTTGTCCTCTACCAATAATAAGATGGTTAAGAACACCATAGTTTTGACCTGAAAGCAACCCCATTAGGATGCAAAAGACACTGACAGGAATATCAACTCATTTTAAATTGATAACTTCAAGGAAATATATTTTGACTGTCTGCTACCTGGGACACATGTTGAATATTTGATCAGAGTGCAATATAAACACAAAGTTTATCTTCATTGCACCCAATTCAAAATCTTTTCATTTGTAGTTGGTCTGGGAAGTTTGCATTTGACTTCAATGCATGGAAACAGAAACATCAACACCTCCAAGACCTTTCCATACATGGGTCTCAGGCTGTGATTTAGCACTTAGGCCTTAGTGCTTGATTAAAGTACATGCAGAAGGATTCCAGGCTGATCACTGGTGGAGCGCAGATTTCCATGTGAATTTGCTCCTAACGTTAACCTTAAAGCACTAAGTTCAGTACATATGAGTGTGTATACATAAGAAAAACCCTGAGTTCTGAGTCACACAAACACCAGATGGTTCCAACACGTTTAAATAAAAAAATCATAATATTCTTAAAGAAATGTCACAAATGCTGAATCAGCCACAGAATCACAAGGAAGGGATAACAAAATACACGTATTAAGCTTATTGATGTATTTAAAATACAGTACATGAGCTGTATTTGCATTTTTAAATTATATTTGACCAGTTTCCTTTTGTAGTGATAACATGGATTAACCTGAACAGTATATCTGTAAATAGCTCTGGCACTGCAGTATTTGTACCAAGAAAGCAAAAATGCTGTCTACAAATTGGCAGCTTAATGCTAGCATAGTGTCAGTTTGATGAAATTTCAGGAAAAAAAATGTAACAGCAGGTCAGCAGGAATGTAAAAGAGGTTTTAAAAACTTAGCGTTTAGTAAATATTTTGTTTACTAAACAAATAACATATAAGATAACAACATACATTTTTTTCCTTTGATATTTTTGGTGAGCACAGTGTAAATCTGTTCACTGGAAGACATTGATAGTAATATTGAATCAAGAAAATAAAGAAAATACACTTATGTTTACCACTTTATCAAAATTCTGAAATTATGAACATTTATGGTTCTAATGAATCAGTCTGGCAATATTTCTTCTTGGAACAGAATCTGAGGTAACCCTTTCTTAAGGTGGAAAATGTGTCATATATTCCCTCTGTGGCATGAATTAATGTAGCAATAATTAACTCTTTAATTCACGCACAGCTTTCTTTGGATATGTCAGGGAATTGTAGACAACTGTGATAGACTGTATCATAATGCACAATGAGACTTTTGCCAGCATTAATAAAAGAACATTTGACACAATTGTTTGATGCATGCATGCTGTATGACAGAATATAGCCTTTATAAAAAGCAGATTACAATCTACATAATGTACAACACAGTTTAAAATCATACTACATTTCAGTACAGAATATTACAGTACAGTTCAAAAAGAATATTACTAAGTTTCATTTTAATTATAGATACGATTCCTCCTATTATGTCTTTGTTTTTTCATCCTGCATAGTAGACAAGCATCCATCTGATTGTACCCTGTATGTGCCCATCAGGTACCCCAAACTACATCAACAGGAAGTGCAATCTGAGACTATGCATGCTTTACCAGAAAGCACAGACTGAGGCACAGAAAAAGAAACTGCTTCTGCACATGAATGACATATGGTGCAATTTAAATCAATTTTTGTGCTGAAAAGATATTCTTATTGGTGATTCAGTGCAGTTGAGTTCATTTTTGTAGCACCCCTCACAAATTAGTTGCCTCTAAGCGCTTAAAAGAGATGTAGTATAACATCAGTTCATGCATCAAACACGAGGCTTGACACTATGTGAAGTTCTTTGTTTGAGTAACAAAGAAAGATCCTCAGCTCTCACTGACAGATGGATGCCAAAGAGACAGAGATAGCATCGGGGAGAGCAGGCACTGGCACAAGCTGTCTTGGTGTTCGCTCGGTGCCGGTATTGAACAGGGAGGCTCTGCTCAGAATGACTAGGGTCAATCGCTGCCCTCTGCAGGTCTGATAGACAGGAAACCATTAAGATAAGGGGGAGATTAAGAGAGGCTGCAAGAAAGGTGCAAGGAGATGTAATATCAAGAAACCAGGTACAGAGGAGGGAGTGAAGGAAGGTTTGAATGGAAGAAGGAAAGATAAACATGAAGGAGATGAGCAGGAAGAGCAGAGGACACTTGGAGAGGGACAAAAAGGATGATGTTTGTATGGGACAAATTATGCAACTGGAATAGATAGTGAGCATTTGTGAATATTAGAACATTTGAGCATTTATGATTCAAAATTTCCTTTTTAGACTACTAAGAATGTAGCAATCAGTGATCACGGAGGTGTCAGACAACAGCTCTGTTAACTGAGTGACCATGAAACCCAATGGCAAGAACAATAATAAGACAAAAGGAAAGAATGATAGCTGCTAGTCTGTCTATGGTACACACAAAATCAGTTTTTTATTTATTAATTTTGACTGTTATGGTATTTTAGATGTTTTGTCAATTTCTTTAAATAGTTAAAAGGCAGTTATAGTTTTACAATTGCTTAGTTTTAAGTGGTGTCCAGGTGGCTCAATGGGTATAACATCAGGCTAGAATGTAAAAGTCTCCTAGTTCAAATTCCAGCCCAGCCACCAGCTGTGTCCCTGAGCAAGACACCCAGCACTAGTTTATTGTAACAGATACAAAATGTTGTAACTTGCTTTGGATAAAAGCATCTGCTAAATGACTAATTAAATATAACCTGATGATGTCCTTCAATCCACCATTTTTGTTAATTACTTTCAATGTTATTTCTTCTGTTTTATTGGAAAGTTGATCAACTGGGTAAACCACTGCCTAGCAACCATCTTTGCTGAGCAAGACAAAAAATTGACAGTGTCAGTACTGATAGGCCACCATTTTTCATGTCTTCTGTAATATCTCACGTCCCAACAAATGACCACACACTGACTGATGTGAATTCAGAGGATGATTAGCCTTAATGTTCCTGGGGCCTGCTAATTATTCCTGCCATATTGTTATTTTAACAACATTTTTATTAGTGTAATTATGTTGGAGGGTGTTATGGAAATGAAAGAATGTTAATGAATCTATCAGTACTGGGTCAAAGAGGACAAAAAACAATGCACATGCAAACAGACACAGTGCCTGCGTTACACAGTTTGGTTATCTAGCACATAACATCAGTGAGAAGCTCTGTTCAGAAGACTTCCTGAGGTCGATGTGTAGACGCACAACGGTGGGGTGGAGGGAGGCAGGGCATGCTGAGGCAAGGGCTGCAGAAAACACAACCACGGCATCTCAACCTAGGACCAAATCGAGTATCTGCAAAGCAGGAGAGACATGCAGGAACTGTCAGATGACTGTAATATTTGTAGCCCCCCCCCCACCCCATCAATGTGACTATGCAGCTCAAGGAACTGACTTTACATTTACAAAAATTTTTTACAAACAACCAGCACTGTCTCAAAAAGAGATATGATTTTAAACCTCACTGAAACAGCAAGTAAGGTTTGTTATGGCATGGTGTCAGAAGTGGTGTCAATTCACATATACTTGGTTGCATGTGCCGCTGCTCTGATTGTGCAGAGGCTGAAGGTTCTCCCTGTATTTGAATACATCTCCTCTGGATCCTTCAGTACAGCAGGTCGGTGAAAATGGTAAATCTAAATTGTCCTTTAGAGTGTCATACTGTGGCTGGTTGGGCTGGCATGCCATCGACAGTGCTGCCTGCCTTATGCTCTGTGCTTAATGGGATTGGCTCCACATCAATGCAACATAAGCCAGATAAGATTTATTATTACTGCTATGTTTCACAGGAGTACAAGATCAGTAATCTTTCCAAAGACAGCAACCCTGGCAGCTTTATAGGTAAAACAGACTATAATTTGCATTAGAGTATACTCATCTTAAAAACTGGTCAGTGTCACACAACAGGAATGTTTAAATGAAATACAGCTGTGGCATTAGAACTATGTTCAACCCTGTGTAGCAATGATAATACATGCCCACTTCAGAACAGTCTGACGTAATGGAGAAAGAATACATGATAACATGCTATAAATGTAACTTATGCATGCTTTGACTGTTATTTTATCAGAGAGAACATTCCTGTCAAAATTTCCACAAGCATTTTGCTATCACATACCTTTTAGTACAGTTTATAAGAATGGGAGCAGTAGATAGCATTATTAATACATATATACAACATTAAGGCACCTTGTCTTTCTCTGAAACAGTCCCTAGAGTCAATTACCACCACTGTTTACTGTTTCTGGCCCAATAAGCTTTCCTCTATTAAAGACTTGCTGTGTTATGAAAAAATGTCATCATAAAGGCTTGCTGTTGAGCAAACATCTCACATGAGACTTGATATTAGAAATCTTTTATATTGACTTGCTGTAAAAAATAAATGAATAAATAGATAAAAATTAAAAAAATAAAGATGTACGTGAAAAATGTTGACGTGCTTTATGAAATGTAGAAATAGCACTAAAGCAAAATGTTTTTTCAACCCACAGTAACAAAGCCTAAAATAAACAGGTAGTGTACTGGTTAGCCTTTCATCTCCAGGCCTGGGGGTCAAATCCCCCTTGGTTCTGTGTGTGTGGAGTTTGCATGTTGTACTTGTGCTTGG
This sequence comes from Chitala chitala, assembly GCA_025773905.1. Taxonomy (NCBI): domain Eukaryota; kingdom Metazoa; phylum Chordata; class Actinopteri; order Osteoglossiformes; family Notopteridae; genus Chitala; species Chitala chitala. The sequence goes on along the minus strand of JABJVR010000321.1, from coordinate 5,345 downwards.
AGGGTTTCCTCCCACTGTCCAAAGGTGTGTGTTGGTGTCCCCTGCCCTGCACCCTGTGTGTTCCAGGATGGGCTCCAGGCTTCCTGTCACCTTTAACAGGATGAAGTGGTATAGAAGATGACTGTCTGACTAAAAAATAAAGAAAGCTGACATAACCATATCAAAAGCAGTGTTCTAGCATTAGTATGTTACTGCTGACCACATGTACTTGTATTTATTCTCCTAACTGGCACGAGATTGGTGATAGTACCATGAAGGGTGAGTTTGTGACTCATTTGTCACAAGAAGCTCTAGTTTCTCTCATGGATAGGTTTTGTACAGATGAGACCGAATGACAACCATTGAGCAAGCTTTTAGCACGTTTTTGCCAAGTTGTTCCTCAAAGATATAACAATACTCCCTGAAGGCCTTAATGAAAAAGCTTTCAAAGCTTATTTTTCAAAGCATTGCGACATGGAGGTTATTTGCTTAGGGCCGAAGCAGGCACAAACATTTTGGGTATATAGGTTATGCGTTTAATAAATCCAGTAATGACTGAATTTGTTCTCCTGCGCTGGTAAACAATTAGGAGACGCTCTTGCGGAACGAATGGGTGGTGGAGGACGCGGTGCATCTCGAAGGCTGCCTGGAAAGATAACAAATCCCAGGCATTAAATGGATTGATAAACATTTCCCATCAAAAGGATTTTCATTTCAGAAAACACACTACAAACCAAATGGACGAATAAGCCCCAAATACCATACCAGGACAAGATCATCGTTAGAGTCAATTTAATCTGGAACTAAAAAAACATGCAGATAATCATTCACCTTAGTCACTAGGTACAATGATACATGGAATCTTTCCAGACATTAAAAGTTTGCATCAAAACAGTTACGCTGTACTTATCCTTAAATAAATTGTCGCAAGTTTAAGTGTGCTAAAATAAATAATATTAAATCAGGTGTTATAACCGAAGTATTCGCCTGTCCAAACTTCACTGTTAATTTACTTCAGCTCATGACCCATTAAGAGAAAAACAGTAGGATTGTCATATATCATACCATATGGAACTGACTTCTGACAGAGGCCTGTGTTCTGTACTGTTTATTACTCAGTTTTATATTTCAGAGTATTTCTGTTATTGGGGAAGCATAATGTACGTACAGTTATGACTTCTGGGAAGAAGTCTCATGGGAGATACTAAATGTGGTTAGCTTTGGGGTAGGTAGACAAAGAGCACCAGGCTGCCCCCTGTATTTTTTACAGAAGCCACAAAAACTGACACACATTAACAATGAAACTTAAAATTGTTCTCCCATTTATTGTCTTTTTAAACTCATTATTTTAACAACCAAATCTTTATTTAAATTATTTTCAAAGCCCTAAGACAGAGGAAATAATTGTTGTATGTACAGTAAAATTTAAGTAAATTATATGAACAAGTTCAGTCAGTCAGTCAGTCATCATCTATACCGCTTATTCCTGGTGAGGGTCGCGGGGAAGCCTGGAGCCCATCCCAGAACACATAGGGCGCAGGGCAGGGGACACCCAGGGTGGGGTGCCGACCCACCGCAGGGCAGTATTTTCTGCATTTCCCTGATCCTAGACCAGATGCAGTGTTATAGTTCTCATTCTGAGCTTTGATTAACTCATTAATTGACACAGAACCAAGGAAAATATCTGCAAACCCTCCCCACATCTTTGACTACCATGAACATTGTGGTCATATGGGCCATACACAAATTACCATAGCTCTAACAGTATTAAAAGGCAACTGCTAAAAGAGCTCTCTATGTCAAAACAGCAGTTGAATGCGTACTGTGATAAATGTGGATGCACTAGCATGTTAGCTCGGGGACAGTCACTGAGCAGAATACAAGTCGGCTGCAAGTATGCAGTTTATTGTATTTTAAAAGGCAACTTCATTCTGAATTTCATTCTTATTAATAATTGTGGTCCATACAAGGAAAACAATCCCTACAAGGCACTGTTACTCTAACAAACTAGCAGGCTGAAGTGAGGTCCAAGTGCAGAGAGAGAGGTTAATTCAAGGTAAAAACAAAGAACAAAAGGAAGACTTTTGCCAAAAAAAATGATAACATACTGTATGTCACAGTCACAAGAACACTACACTTCACTACACACTACAATAACAAGCAGGGACCAAACACATGAGGAGAACCTAAACAGAGACAAGTAAAACAAAGCACAGATGAAAGTACTAATGACATAATCACAATGAGTCAGCAAAAGGATCACAAGGAAGGCGACACCTAGAGGACACTACGGACATGACAGGGCAAGATGTGACAGTTACATACACATATATTTCAACTATGATCATCTGAGTACAAATGTTATTACACATAAAGGTAAATATCATAAAGGTGAATATACAGAAAACACATGTATATTGATATGTGCACAGTAAAACGTGGCAGACAATACAGAGGAATATACACGTGTATGTAAAATACAATTATTAATATCAAGCATATTGGGAGTGGAATTAAATACCCAGATATATACAGTATTTGCAAACATTAGAAATGCACAACTCATTCTTGATTGAATTAACATTAAAGTAGTATGACTCAGGATGTAAATGCACAATACCAAAAATCTGAATAAAAAAGAGCCAGGCTTATCAAAAGACACTGACTGAGCTCCTATTTTTCTCTTGTTTATAGATTTATGAAGTCAAAACAACTCAACCATGCTGTATGTCTGCCTATATATTGACATAGAAACAAGATAAGACATTTTATCTTAATGGATTCTTTTTGGGATTCTTAGAAATGGAGCATCCAACAGCACTACTAGCACACATTTTCAGAGAGTTTTTAAAAACTAGGTTCAACAATAAATATTTAACCAACAGCAAACAAGTGCTGAAAACATTCAATGCTGAATCAAATAAGTAGGGAACATACAGCAGGAAAATGGTGAAGATGAACCTAGGCTTATACCAAGACACAACGCAGCACCATGAAAAAGATGCTAAGTACTAAGTCATGCTGCAAGCAGACAATGTACTCAGACTGGACAGATGCAAAACTGCTTACTCTGAATTTGCACCACTAGTGATGTAAGAAACAAGACTGGTTGAAGCATCTTCCCAGCGGTTAAGTGGATGGGTGACCAGATGGTTTAAGCAGCTGGTGATTGCCAGCAGGTTTTTAAACCTCATTTTTTGTGTTAGTACTGGTTTTACCTGTCTAGAGCCCCTGCCATTGTGTTTATTGAAGCCTCTCATCCTCTTTGAAGACTCCAGCTCTGAGTTAAAAAGGACAAGTGGGTAGGCAGCAGGAACCCAGCTGCATCAGTCTCCACTGCCCCCCCCCCATTCAGGATGGACGGGAGAACCGTTGGTGAATAGTTGGCACTGGCAGCTCTTGCATGCCTGAGTGGGAGCTAATTACAATGCTTAATCAAGCCCTTAATCAGCTGAGACACTGTGGCAGCAGCTCAGATTCTGTGTCGTTCTGACACCTGGGCCAGGCTTAGCTTGATGTTTCTTAGATTTCTTCCCTGATTTCTCCCTGGCGGGGAGGGGGGTATGAGCTTGGCTGGCTGGAGAGTATTTGGAGTGAAGCCGTGGACCTTTGGAGTATGCGACCCTTTCCTACACTAATTCAGCAGGTTATGCAACACTAGGCTTCTGCGATACCTCTGTTCTGTTTCTTCCCATCACATGTTTATCATAATCTGTGCTTTAGTCACCATCCCCACCCCTAAACTCACCCTTTCCTCCCATCCCGCCTGCCTTCATTGGCAATATTTCCCCCTCTCTTTCATTGAGCAGCTGAGAATCCTTTAAAAGAACCATGCTGCATGTGTGTATTTGTGTGTGTGCATGTACGCATGCTCGTGGCTTTGTGAGAGATGAGGGAAAAGACTGGTAGGGTGCAGAGAAAGCACCAGTTTGACTCGCCTCTGCCTCCCCTCCTCCTCCCTTTCCCTGCCCTTCCATCTCTCCCAGCTCTCCTGTCTTCCACCGTGCCCCTCCTGATTACTTATTATCACTGCCGCTCTCTCTCCCTCTCTGTGACACTCAGAGCGCGAGTCGTATAGCCTCCCCCTCTGTGTGTCCGCCCTGCCCCCTCTCTCTTTTCCTCTTCTGCTCACTCTCTTCGAGGCAGGCTGGTACAGGTGCTGTCTCTCACCCTGCGGCCGGTCGTCCCCCAGCCGTGCTTCTCAGAACGGTGTCAAGCCATGCGGGAGTGGGGCTGCTGTCCAGGGCGCTGAAGAAGAGCTCTGAAAGAAGGGCCGAGGAGGGGGGCCGCCCAGGACACAGGAGGACGGACTTCCACTTTCACCGGGCAGGTAGGGAAAAGCAGCTTCTCTTTGCACCCTCGCACCTCGCACCATGACAACGTGGCCATGGGAACACTGGGGACATGACAACAAGACGATGACAGCTGTGTGGAGGCAGCTGTAAAATTTCTTGTCCACAAATCAATTCACTGGGGCCAGATCAGTGAACAAAATTATAAGCACTGCACAGTGAATATCTTCAAAAAAAATAAATAAATAAAAAATAAACATACTTCTACTGAGGAATAATACACAGATGAAAAACAATGCAGAAGATTTTCATAGCGCATAACACATTTGAGAGTATTGTCATTGTACATATGTGCTTCAAGGGAAAGGAGGTCCAAGGTGTGCAACTAAGGTCCATAATTCTCAGTTCATGAAAACAAGACAGCACTAAGCATAACTGCATGGGCCACAAACACGCTCCAGTCCGATTCTGAGACAGTACATTCTTGAGTTAAGCTGAAATATTTGGTTTATGCCTGCCTCCAACTGTATGCTTCAACTATATAATAAATGACTGGAACCTCACACTACATCATTGTTACACCTGAAATGTGTTTTATGGAAAGTGTGATTTCAGTAGGCCAGTATTTCATGTGTCCCTTAACTCTTTCAGGAGCAAAGAGTGTAGGGAGCAGAATTTGAAAGAGTGTGCCCTCCCCCCCTCCTCTCCACCAACACATACACGCAGGCATAAACTCCATCAGGCACACTCATCCATCACTGCTGTTAGACGTGTGCTTGTGCCTATTCATCGGGGCGGCTAATGAGCACCGGCAACACGCAGCCCCTACTTATTATCCGCAGTGCCGTTACTTCTCGCGGTGAGAGGAGTGCAACAGGCTGGCATCGTCCCTATCAGATGGACACTGATAGACATCGACTGACATTTGGTCCCCGTCCTTTCTCAGCTGTTAATGACATAATCGGAAATTTCTGCTTAGTATTCTGAAACTGTGTGTGTGTGTGTGTGTGTGTGTGTGTGTGTGTGTGTGTGTGTGTGTGTATATATATATATATATATATTTTTTTTTTTTTA
>JABJVR010000320.1:593-21428 GCA_025773905.1 Chitala chitala | reverse complement strand
AAACTGTATTTCGTTACCCTGTATCTATACATGTGTAATGACAATAAAGTTGAATTCTATTCTATTCTATTCTATTACATATATAGCACATCAGCTAACAAGGGAAGAACTAAGGACTCCATATCCCACAAAGCAACACTCCAGGTCTATGGAGGGGGAAAAGGTAAATCAAGTGATAAGTCTCATCCCATTAAATACACGATGATTCCAGTAATAAATCCAGTAAAACCCAAGTCATGTGACAGCAGTATAATAAATCTGAAAACATGAGCATCCCTGACACTGTGCAAATGGCCTTTAACAGGGATGGAAAAAAAGGGATGGAAAAAGAGTCATTCTTTTGTGTTAAGCTACTTAAAACATTACCCTTCACACATAGCACCACAAGTCTGACAAGAGAGCATCACCCCCTTACCCAGAGCACTACCAAACCTGACAGGAGAGCATCACCCCCTCACCCAGAGCACTACCAAACCTGACAAGAGAGCATCACCCCCTCACCCAGAGCACTAGCAAACCTGACAAGAGAGCAGGACATCAAGCAGTTGCCTTGCTGGACTCAGACCCCCAGAGGCCTGGGAAACATCAGCAGCCACAAGGCCAAATGGAAATTTCCCATCTCCCAGACGATCCAGCAACACATGCTGGAACTGAAGTGAGTCTGCATTTCAGGTATGATTTATGGGAAGCAAATGCTATTTTCACTGCACTGCAGAAGACATTTATGACCAACTATTAATTCATGGAGATAAAGAGCTGGAGAGAACAACACTGAAACGAACGATGCATCTGAGACCAGTCTGGGCAGAGCAGCAGCAGCAGCAGCTACACAAATGTTTAAAAAGCCTATGACAGCCAGGGTGCCACAGCACCCTGGGGCACTGCCTGGCTGTGTCAGGGGTGCCGTCAAAAAATATTCTAATGTTGGCAATATCATAAAATGAATAAGAAAACAATCATGATGAAAATGCAGATTATACATGTGTAACGAGTTTGACTGTAACTTTATTTTTCATTAAAATCTCCTCGTGTCTTTAATTATAAATAGAAGACTTGTTGTATTTTCCTCGTTTTTCTTTAATTTTCTTTGTCTTAGGGTTATCCTGATCGCACCACGACAGTTGCCTTATGGGGTCTCTGTCCTCGGCCTGTTGGGAGAACAGCTGAAGGGAAGTGAGTGAAATGTTATCTCCGCTGGGTCAATGGCTTGATTAGCCCCATAAAGAATGTTTACTTTGATGTAATTAAGAAAAAAACCATTTAAACAGTTCAGGGCCACTAAGAATGTGCTGACAGCCCAAGCATCCAACACATTCATTACCTTTTTCCTTTTGGGTTAGCATTTCTGCAGCTGGCCGTCCCTGCGGCTCGCCAGCTGAAGTAACACAGAAATCAAACATGGAAAATTTTACATGGGTAAAAAAATCAGTCTTCTGACAAAACCACACTTGAGCGCGACCAGAGAAAACTCAGACCTTAACTGTCAAAATGTTTACTCATTCCTGAGGAAACTCGTCAATAAAACCAGGGAGAAAACAAGAGCGCGGTTAACCGCTGACCTGGCAAACTGTCGAAGATGGGAAGGGACTTGCTCACCAGAGTGGAAAAGGCTGTTTTCTACAAAGTCATTATAACAAGCTGATGCAGACAGATAGAAGCACAGACTATTACCCAAAACTACAGTACTGCATCCTTTTAATTAATGCAACCATACTGTTGACACTTACCCGGTTAGAACCGTGACGCCGAGTACAAAAAAGACACGTGGCCTTTTGCCATTTGGTTTAAAGGAAACAGGTCTAAATCTAATAGGTCATTCAAGGCTGAAGCAATCCCACACATTTGAAGGTTAAGGGCAAAAAAAGTTTGTTGCAGAAGCCTGGTTTTTAAAAGATCCAACTAAATTTTTTTGGAATATGCATTTATTTATTTTCTATTTTATCAGCATTTTATATTTAGCCAAAAGTTAAAGAAGCCATGGTCAGTAAAGCAGCATGTTTTTGCTGTTAGGCTTTGGGTGCTACTGTTGTAGAACTTTCTCTTCAATAACTTCGTACAGTGATCCACCTGTGAGCAGACCTAGACGCTAAAAAACAACAAACCCCACAGAATAGCCTTTTTTATGGAAGCTCTCTGCACAAACCTTTGAAGAACCTCTAAAACAGACTATTTTATAGTCAGTTTGTGCGACAGGCAATACTTTCATACAGAACTGCCATTACTGAATGATTACAAACACAAATACACAAGGTATTTATGTCTAAGACTTTATGTATATCTTTCGAGAGATGAAGCTAAGTCTCAAAAGCACTTTATTGGGAACGGTTATGGTTCTGTTTAGAAACAATAATTTAAAACTTAATTGAAAACATACCAACCAACTGTCATAACAGGTTGGAAACCAAAAGAACATGGGCGTCCGTCTTTTAGCTCTCGTACCAGCGGTTCACAAACGAAACCAGAAAGTAATAACGTAACGCCTGCATGACAAACAAGGAGCCATTAACGTTACAGACGCACAGTGCAGAGGAGAAAACCCACTTTTATGAGTGAAACCGCAAACCAGACAGGCCCCAATCGCATCGTGTGCATGTCCTCACCACAGAGCACAACTTCACTTCCTTCCTGGTAAAAGGGCCAATGGCGGTCACACGACATGACACAGCTCTGTGCATTCGCCTTGTTCATAGCCCTTACCAGCTTTTCCTGGGGAGATAAAGAGAATGGCCGCCATTCTGTACATATCTGAGAAGCATGCCACAATTCATGCTGGTAGGGTCCACAGCTGCCTCTGATATCACATCATCACCCGTCGGTTACGAACCACACAACGAGCAGACATACATGACTGATATCATGGGACTACCTCAGGGTTATCTCACAACAGGTACATTGTGTTTGGCAATCACATGTTCAATAAGCTTTATTTATTTTCTCCAGTGACAGCTGACAAGCTTGTGTGAGGAAGTTGGCCCCTGTGGGGTGGGAGGGTTGCATCAGCTGAAACCTCCTTGATTTCCTATAAACTGATTACTCTCTGAAACGTTTACGATGATGGCCCTGCATAACAACCTGGCAAACTGAAGCAAGCATTACCATCACCAGCTGGGCTCTGTCAAAAACTGCAAAACAGGCAGCAGCTCTGCTGAAAGACAGCAACTCTACAGACTAAATGCTGCATTATATAGATACAGACCTCAGATTTATATACGCATTTATATTCAATGGCTCTGCAGTAAATGCAAGCAACAATGTACAGTGTTTGATGTACGACAGTCAAAATCCAGCACAGAGTTAGTACAGTACAGTAATTGCCTTAAATAAAAATGGTGTACAAGGGAAAATGGAACTCAAGATTACAGTTCAGTTTGATGCTTTCAAAACTACGTGGTATATACCAAGACTTAAAATGTCAAAATTATCTTGACATTTGTTCTGTAAAAACAGTGCTTCCTATTTATCTCCATGTAAATTTAAATTTCACACTTGCTCATGAGATTGTCATCTTTTAAAAATTAAAACCACCAATTGTACATGAGCACTACCAGATTTCAGCCTTTCAAGAAAATTGAGTGGTTTCATATAGTTACCAAGGCCCCAGATATGCCCCCATAATATTATCTGTTAGTGATGACAAATCCATCATTAGTGGGTTTAAGCCACACCATCGTAAATATCCTCAAACATTCGTTATTCATCGTGAAAACGACCAATAACTCTAGTGTTACAATGACATCTGGGCAAACACTACAAAGATAGTTTTTGACTGATGTTTTTATTTTGGTAACTTCTAAACATTCCCAAATGGGAACACCTACCAGTGTTTTTACAGACCTAGAGTCAATAATAATAATAATAATAATAATAATAATAATAATAATAATAACAACAACAACCACCGGTGTTGCTTTCTCGGTTGCATTGCTTGCAGCGGTAATAGGGGAGGGCTTAACAAAGCGACATCACACAATCGCACAATTTCAGGGTGCTACATCAAAGTTTATATGCAACAGCCGATCTTTAATCTTCTTCGTCCAGGCTGACATCCTGTCACTATATTATTCTACATTAAGAACATTCTTTTAAAACATAAGCACTGCTAACGTTTTTCAGTCCTCTGCAGTATGCAGTTGCCCATACTGCGACCACCCAAAATAAAAGCCAAACAGCATACAAACCAGCACTAAGCGTCTACACGGCTCAATGCAAACAAACCATCCTCCAAATGAATCAAATTAAATTCAGTCATCACGAAACAGCACAGCTAATGACTGCCTTTAAAAGAAATTTAACTACCCGTACAAGTTTTAAAACGGTACAGTTAATGTACATTCTCAAACTGGCATGCACATAAAATTAAGCAGGAAACACATAAGAGGAACAAATTCGCACATAAACAAGGATTACTGACAGGTTGCACTTACTCTGTCGTCGGTCGCTCTCGTTAACAGCTCCCTCTTCGCCAAAATATGTACACAAATTCCACTTTTTATTTGCAAAGATAAAACAGAGCAGACAGGTAGCTGCTCACTGTTTACCAAGGACGACTTGGTATACAGGTACCAACACACTCCGGAGCTCTTTTGAAAACTGGGTCCACGATCAACTTCTTGATAATTGGATGCTATTGGGGCAAAAAAAATCCATGTTGTTCTGATGGAAATTACTCCGGTTCTGTATTCATGTGGCTTAGCGCCCGGTGCGCCACTTGCTCCAAAACAGAATACATTAACACCAAAATAGACCCCGCCACGGCAGCCAGACGAAACGCAGGACCGACGATCGCTGCATTAAACTGAATTAACCGAGTTATAACACTTCGCCAAGTAAAAAGCAAGCGAGCATGTGTGCTTTGAACAGACAGTTTGGTGCCATGTAACAAATCAATAGTTCGGTGCGCGCACTGGGCTCAGGCTGACTCAGGAGTCGGGCCCGCCCCTTCGGGCGGACGCGCTCTGCAGGCCGTGAGCGTCGACTTCTCTGATTGGACCACACGTTTGAAAGGCAGGAGCGCAAACTAAATGGTAACCAATGGGCGCACGAAAGAAGGTTAGCAGCAGACCATCGACATCTAAAAGATCATGTGCATGAAGTAGACTTTTTATTTCGAGCCGAAGCAAAGGTGGATATTACTGGTTGAAAATACTTCCAGGTTCTAAGACCCCATACAGTAGCCCAGAATGAAAAGTGCAGTGTCTAGCGATGCAACCGTAGGGATAATATACTATCTATATCCATAAGATCTGTATAGATGCAACAGTTGGTTGTTAAACTTAGGCAGTGACATTAGCTGTAAGACGCTTTTACCCCAGATCACATCGTATTTGTTGAAAAGTTTGTGTTACGTACATTGCTTTAGTGGCTCATATCAGTACAGCTTTTGTTTCAACCGGAAGTTTATTGCCTCAGTATCAGGTATTCAATCATAATTAACATGCTCGCTATAGAGAAATGTAAAATTTCCATAAAGGATTTCGTTATGAATGTACATCACAGCCCAGTGGTTGTCCTGCATCAACCATACATTGCAACTTGTGTTTGCGGATTTTGCGGACAGTATGCTCTTGACCGTATGGCGAGCACTTTCACCTGTCCCCAAAACAATTTATCTACAATGAAGTAGATAGTTTAATGCCACAGACAAGGCTGGGAGTTGTTATGGGACTGTAGTTTATCACTCAGGATCGTAATTACAAAATGCATGGTACTCTCAGGCAGCATCAATAAAGCTGCCTGAGAGTACCATGCAGGGCTCCAGGACGGTAAGCTACGGTGGGCTGGAGAACACTTGGTGGGGTGTTGCCAGTCCTGCTGGTTGCCTCACTCTGTTGGGCATTACAGGATTGAGTTTGACGATGAAAAGACGAGCTTTCTGAGACCCCAACCCCAGAATGTGAGATGCGTAATACAGACGGTAATTTTTCGCCACCTAGGTGTGCAAAGTGGAACTGCAAGCAGTGAGGACCCTGGGCAGAAGACACGGGGTTCAACTGCGGCTTCAATATGGAATACCTAAAGCTGTTGTCAAATTGAAATATTAGGTTTCCTTGCAAACTCATTGATTGACAGGTATTTGGTTAAAGAAGTTGCTGTAGTTCCTTCACATAGATGGTGTGTATTCTTCCTACAAAAACAAAGATGATGATTGACTGCACAAGGTAGTACCTGCATGTACAATGTCTCAACCCAAGCCAAATCATGTTGGCTAGTACCATTAGGCAACCTAAAACCTTTAGGGCTGTGGCCACTAAGATTGCCCTGCAGATGACCTGCTGAATGGGCGGTGTGCCATGCAGTGTGAGAATCATAGTTGGCATCTGTTATGTGAGCAGGAAGCTGGAGGGTGGAGATCTTTTCTGACTTTTGCTCTGGGCGTAGGAAACTGTAGGATGGAGATCCTGGTGGGCATTTGCTCTGGGAGCCGGAAATTGTGAAGGGTGGAAATCCTTTTATAGCAGGGACTGTTGTGAATTATCAGGATCAGTGTAGTTGCATGCTTACCCTGTGTTTGGTGTACCGGTGACATGAAGTAGAATTTTAGGTGAGAATTAATGGCATGAATGAGGGTAATGGATGGTTGCAGGCAGCTGATTTTCTGTAAGAAACACTTCAGTTGTATTAATCAACTAGTTTAAATGGGAAGGGTGTGTGAGACTGTACTTTTGGAACCTGGAAGGAGGTGTGCCCATTGTCCACATCGTCTCCTGAGTACTGATGGTCTCTTGCCTTAAATCCATTAAACTCTTGGTGACTTGATTTAATGTCATACATGTATCCACTGCCCTGTGCCCCCTGGGACTTCCTGTGACACTGAATTGGATAAGCAGTATAGAGGATGGATGGATGTATCCACTGCACATTGGTGTATAAGTGAAGGAGACTGTGCAACGAATCTGAGCAACGTTGCGATTATGTTTTCTTCTCCACTCTCAAACATAAAATTTTAAAAATCATTATACCTAATATAGCAACAGTACACAAATTACAGCACAGCAGCAATTTGAAGCTGAAGGAGCAAATAAAAACCTGGTTTTTATCTGGTGGTGAAGGGGGGAAAGTACTAAAATTTTTTAGGGTGACAGCACCACGCCATAAAAATGATTGGACAGGGGGCATGTGCCTCAACTCTGCCACTGCCAATTCAGTACTGGGAAAAAATTGAATGTTCCTGAAATCAGGTTTAATCTCTGCTTTACACTCTACACTTATGAACATATTCTAATCAAAGGATATACATTGTGAAATAAACATGGGCAATAGAAAGTATAGGCTAATGCGCAAAGTGTTGGAGAACACTCACCTCCCCTCCATAGCTGGCTGTGGTAAAATAACACACGTAACACACCTACGCTTATCGGTAGATGTGTTACATTCGGCCAAGGTGTGTCACATTTGTGCGAGGAACATGCAACTGATGGAGATGGCGTCTTCACAGAACACAACAGGGATGCTTTGCACTGCTACCCTTTCCCTTTTATCTGTTTGTCTCTATAAGCCTCTAATCTTCTTTCACATGCTGTCAAACAACAGATGCACCACAGCTCAACCCACACTGGCCTTGATGTACGATGTCTAATCATTTACCCAGATCATCAGCAGCTTCCTGAACAGGAAAGAACAAGCTCTTTTGATGACCGCCCTCAAGCTGTGAATGAACAATTGAAAGTGATCACTGCTTGTTTCCTCACTTTTTTCTTTTGCTCCAACATTTAATTGATTTTATTATTGTTGTTAAAGGTTGTAATGTGTACCAGCAATATGCTGTTTTTCTGCTTGATTTCTGTTCTGCTTGTTGTATTCTCTTTTTTTAATACCATGGCTTTTAAATATTTGTAAGCATAATGAGTATGTGTATTAAGGCTGTCAAAGTTAATGCATTAAGCTGCCTGTGTGCACTTTGTGGGGTTTTCATTATCATCGCTTGTTAGACATTTCTATAACTGCAAGTAAAAAAGACTGTTTGAATTCATTGAAGATGTTAAAAGCTGGTAATTTATCTAATTAAAATTCATTACCTGAAACCTGGCTAATGCAAAGCCACACAAAGGCATATCAGTGCGTACATTATGCACTGAGAATATTTCACCTGTTTGACATTCACACTCCTCCTTATACCCCATTATTTTCCATGTCTGTTGCACAGTCAAGAGTTTCTTTTGTGCATCTTGTAATCCCAAGTAAGATATACTCTTAACTTTCTTCTGTCTCTCTAATATAGTTTCCTGGTTTCATTGTTTGGTTTTTTTTAATTCCTTTGTGATTGTTTCTTATGTTTTGTGATGGTTTGGTTAGGCTTTGCTGGAATTGTCTTTTATTCACTCTCTTTGTACTCTATCTGTAATTTAGTTTTTTTGTAGTTTAATTATCCCTTTCATGTATAGTGTGTGTGTATCTCCTCCTTGCACATCATCATAAAAAAACGTGAATATAAATTGTTTCTAAATTTAAGGTGAACTGTTATATTGTCACCCGTGACCCTGAATTGGATAAGGTGGTATATCGAATGGATGGCTGGATAGATGCTATATTGTCATATTTAAAATTCATTGTCATTTTGATATGTGTAGATATACGTGTGTACATACACAAAACAATTAGTGCAGAAATGGTAAAACTGAATCTATTGTACATTGAATGTTTGAAAAGCATTGAAAGTTTTTTCCCATTAAAAAAAGCAGAACGAGGTGCTCTTAGGTGGCTCCAGGTAAACCAACGGCTGGTTCAAGCCCATAATTTATCAATTATTGCTCATTGATCCTCTCACGTACACTTCACGTAGTGTGCCAGTCTAATTTCCTCACTGCATTAACCACAAGTATCGATTACCCCCAGCTCAAATAAAAACTTGGACACGTTTAGAGTGAGCATTGGTTTTTAACGTTGGCATAATTGGCAAACATCTGACTGACACCTATTTCTCACCAAATCAAGAGGAGTTAACAAAGTTTCCCCTGTCTGTGTGAAAATTTTGCGTTTCCATGTGCTAATTAAATTCCACTAACAAGACTGGCATGCTATTAGGAAATGTTGGAGATACTCTGTAAAGAATTAGGAACGTGTAAAGCCATGGCCTGGTAGGAGCCTCTTTGCTAAGTTTTAGGTTTCAAGACAGATTGCTAACGACATAACTGGACATGTGAGCGTTAATGTCTAGTTCTGGTTAAAACACACATTTGCTGTACATCTAGTTGCCAAGAAATCCATCTTGTATTTGACAACTGTTTTGGGACAGGAGAGACTTGGTGACCAATGTATCTTACATGCCTTGGCATCTTTGGATTGAAGCAGACTGTCCACCTCAATCATTATGCATCCTGATTGCTGTATATGTTCTGGATCAAATGCCATATGTAATCCCCCCGTTATGGTTACCAGATACCTGCATAGCCAAAAGAGGACACCGAAGGTCAAATAGGAGGACAAAGCCTTAGAAAGGAGGACAAAGAACTATTTCTCTCTCTCTCTCTCTCTCTCTCATATATATATATATATATATATATATATATACACACACACACACACACACACACACACACACACACACACACACACACACACACACAAAAAAATGGCGACTTGTCACGAGTACGTCGGGGGCGTGTTGATTTATTAAACAGGGTCATACTAATTAACACACTGAACACAAGTCGTGCGGTTCAGCAGCTCGTGCCTCAGATTTGCTCTTTACGATTAAAACATAGACATGATCGCGTGCAAGTGCAGACAACAACACGGCCAAGTTAGTGATTGACTAAAGCGAGAACGCCGGACATTTGGACATTTTCACATTTTAAGCCAATACCTGCCGGATGGAGGACATGTCCTCCTTTGTCGGACGTCTGGTAACTCTAACCCAAGTTGAAACTACGTACGCCACTACTTATTTATAAATGCACTATATACAGTGTGAAGTCACGATTAGTTTGCATGTGTTTTCCTGTTCACTTCGCATTTCCGTTACTGTTGGTACTTGTTCTGTATGTTGTTCAACGTAAAGTTTCACAACAGCAGCTCCGCTGTTTGACCAAATGCTAGAACAAAAACGGGTATAAAAAATCTCGTGAAATGAGCAAGAGGTGTGTCAGAATAAAGGAAAAGTTCAATGTAAAATCAGAATGGGAAATTCACGCAGCTAACAAAACTGCAAAACAGCAGGGTACGGCGGCTGGAAGATGAAATGAATACAGTTTCTGAATGTAAATAAATCAATTTGATGAGACTTTGTGGACACGAACACATACTCGAAACCAATCAAGTGTACGCATACCTGTATAATTTATACAGCACATAATGAACCGCAAAACTGCAGACTCCGTGTTGGCGAGTAATTTACCTAGAAAAAACGGCATTACGTAATTACAAAAATTTTAAAGGCAATCCGTCACAGTTACTGTGGAAAAAATGTAAAGTACATTCGCTGATCAAAATGTCGATGATTACAAAGAGGTTAATATAGAATATTTATAAATAATTTTCGGTAAAAGCCCTATATGTAGACTGTGACGTTCATTTTCGGATCAGTATTGAGCATTATTTTAAAGTTTTCCATTTTCTGGTTTATTTTTTTTTATCAGTTTTATTGCCCAATTTTAAACATTTGTTACAAACGTACCTAAACAGTCAAAAAAAAAGGTCACGCTGATGAAGCAACAAACAGTTACATTACTTACGTTTTTATTCGGTATTCTGCAAAATACTGCATTTTAAGAGTAATTTTCCCAACACTGCAAAGAGTATCCCACGCCTAAAGCGTGTCTTCATCTGCTTCTTACCACTCATCCATGCCATCTCCTGTTTCGTTCTTCAATACCAAAGCCGCACATACTTAAAATGAGGTGTACGGAAGGAACACAAAGCTGCTAACGCAAACACACCTGCTTTAGGAGTTTGTTTCTGCTGCATCGTGTTCGGTGTGCAGACTGAGCACTTTGTAAACACTTGGATCCTGCATGGACCACTCTGGGTCCCCACAGTATCTATCACAGTGAACAGGAGACCCGAGGCATAACTGACAGGATAGGCACTGGCACCCCGCACAGAGACCTTTTGTAAAGTCTTTTACATTAATCTGGAATTAACAAATTATCAGATTTCTTTGAGTCTATACTCAAAGAAAGTAAGAGGTGGGCATACCCACAATTTTTGTTTCCATTCAATATGGATGTTTTCATGGGCATTGTCGCTAATATTTATACGATGTTTCAAAAGTTTAAACCTTGGCCACAGCAGTTTTTACAACTCCCTAAAACAACTTGATTTTATTGCTCAGCATTTTTGCGCTCATTAATTCGTCTTAACTCTGAAATCATGTTTCCGTAATCCAGTATCGTATCGATGCATTTACGATTTACCCGTGCCGTACATTAGGGGACAGAAAACACATTGCAAATGTATCGTGGTAGATACGCAGTGTTTTTGAGAATACACCATTTTATACTGATAGCTGTTTAAAACATCACTCTAAAAATTTGTTTATTTACATCGTACGCACATGGATTGCATAGTTTGTTTTTCACTTTATAACCTGTAATGTCTAGTCTCACCACTAGATGTCCCTTAAGTTTTACACATTTTAGGAATGTCCTTTGGCAAAGAAACACGCACGCAGACTTATACATGTTGTAATAAAATGTTTTTATTGTGATCATTTTTTAAATAATGTTTTTTCTTTTTAGATTCATGCTTATTCCGTTCAGGATTGTGTTTTATAGACGGTATATGCATTAATATATACATTTCTAAAGAAGCAAACATCTTGGTGTCTTAACTGTATCTATATACACACAGTTAGGGCACCCAGGGGTTCCTTTACATTTTGGTGACGGGGAGCCAAGAAGCTGTCAAAGTAAGACTGCAGGGAATATGTCTGTGAGAAAAAGTGGGAGGGAGAGAGAAAAAGTGATGAGCCAGAGCTAAGAAAATATCACGTTCTTCAAAAACAGGTTGCCCAGACAGCTGGCAGCCTTCCCTGTCTGACTGCAATTTCTGTGGGGAGGTTGCGCAGTCAGTAAAGAGGGCTTGTGTGCACAAGCGTATGTTTATGTGACAATTTAAGGTTCCTGTGTGGTCTTCAGCACATCCACCCTCGGCACATGCTTGACCCTGAGAGGTCACAGCTCGAGTGTCACAGCGCAGGGACAAGGCCGTCGTCCAGTCGTGTGTCTGCACAGCATGATGTGGGAGACACTTCCAAGAGCTGGAGGAAAGGAATTCAGTGATCAGCCTTCTGGAGCAGCTGTCAGGTCTCAGAGGAAAGAGCCTGTCAGAATGAGGCTCAGAGGACAGCGAGTGTGACAGTTTGTGTAGCATAGAAAGGAATAAAGCCAGAGGTTTGGGATAGTTTGTTAAAATGGCACTGAAATTAATGTGGCTAGTGCAAAGGGCAAAGTAAAAAATTTCTACATGGCCTAAGTTTACTACTTTACTGTATTGAGTTCAGGCAATTGAAAATCAATGAAGAGTTAGGTGCACGTGTGTGTATATGTGTATATGTGTGTATACTGTTTACATACAGAAAAAGATCTGACAGTTTCTTTAGAAGTTGTTTCACTTTGTATACCTTCTTGTTTCTATTACAAAAGTCACTGAAAAGTTAATTATGGGCTTTGTATCTGGACCAAAAGCTGCATAATGGATGCGTATCATAAATGTAAAGGTGCAGCTGAGGAGTGGACTGCTCGTTAGAAAGAGTTCTTGCACATTATGTATGTCTGTGTCACAAATTCTTTTGGTAAGAGCAGTATTAAATAGCAAAATAATTATAAATAATTAAATAAAGATATTATGTTTCAGGTATTATGCCAAGCGTTCGCAATTGGTTGAACTGGCCGAGTGACGTGCATTTGGCATGCATCTTTACACAATGTGCAGAAATTTGGAATCTGAAGCCTTTTTTTCTAAGTGGAACAATGGTGGTTTTTTTTTCCCACTAGCATCCAAATGTATGATTTCCCACACAGATTTTCTGGCTTAGTTTGCCTGCAATTTAAGAATTCGGATTCAGAAAGTGTTTGAAATGCTGGTCCCTCTGTTGTCAATAGTAAACGAAAGCAAACAAAATCTGCCTCGCATGCTTAATACGGTCTCCTGTTTGTTATAGCTTTATCAAGCTCTTGCTAACTTGTCTATTCCTAGAAAACATTTTGACAAATTGCTAGTATAATATTACCTACATGATTTCATGTTGTTATGCTAAGAAATAGAAATTAAAGAGTGGGACAGGTATTAGCATGGGGCACTACTATGTTTGTATATGTTGACCTGTAAATTCATTTGACTGAAAGAAGATAAAAAGCCAAGTGAATCATTGTGATGTTAATGAACATGTGTCATGGGTACGTTAAGTTGCGCCTCTATGGACATACGGTGCCCCCAGCATTTGCCTATACATAAATGCCAAAGTGGCTGAAAAAGAGCGCTCAGTATATGGTAATGAACAAAAATAGAATCCCGATGCAGCTTTTGCAGGGGGGTGCTGGGACACCTGATCGTCTGTCCGCTTTCCAATGCATTGCATTCTATAGAGCAACACTATGCATATGGAAAACGGCAGGTGGAAAAGAACCGGCGCAAACAAACTGCCGCCACCTGTTTTGTTTGATTTTTAAATGCCAATCCAGCGCTGGTTAGAGAGAGTGCCGCATTTAAGTCATTCGTGTCATGTCTGCTGATTGGACTTTGAACACGATGAAGGCAGAGCGAAGCCTTTGATCCAGCTGTCACGGTGGAATGCATCGCAGCGTGGAACAGGACAAGCTCTTCAGAGGCAGCTTTCCCAGGCTGTCTGTCAGGAAGGTTACTGGAGTGCAGGATTTTTACACCGTGACTGCAGTGTTGCCCTTTCCTGGGGAAGTCCAAGACAAACACAGGCCGGCAGGGAGAGGGGAACAGGAAAACTAAGCTGAGTGCATGGATTGGGGGAGGGGGTGTTGGAAGTCAAATTGGGGGTTGGGGAGGTGATTACAAGGGTAGTTATACTGCTCAGTTTGTTTTATATTTAATCCTTTGAATTTGTTCAGTTCATTGCTTTCATAGAAAATGATTCATTAAATTCTGGACGGACCCCTTGGGGAGCAGTTGTACTCAGCTCTCCTACTTCACTTCCCCATAATCATAGTGTCAGAGCTTCAAGCTTGAATACCGTCAGTGCTTCATACTCAAACACTATTTCTACGATACAGCTACACTCAAAGCCAGCCCTGACCACTTTGGTGTCCTAGGCAAGATTTCAGGTGGTGCACCTTACATTGCAACCAATTCCTCCCAGAGGCGGCCCTAGCACTTGCCTGTGAGGCTCTCAGTCTTCACTGTGAGTACCTCACAATCAAATGCTGTGTCTGTGCAACTTAATGAGTGAATGCTTGTCAGCGGCTCGCAGTTATATAGCATTCCAGTGAATTGTTATTACAGCGTAAATTTCTCAGAATAAAACAAATTCTGTCTTACTGGAAACATTGATAACATCTCTCTCCATTATAGAGCAAATCAAGTTGCTTCATAGTCAAGAAATGTGGGTGAGTCAACAGAATGGCAACATCTCCAATAGTCTAATAATTTCAACGATATTTAATTGCATATCATCTTAAAAAAGCTAACAAATTAGCAAGACGGTCTTCTGTGAGAGTGGTTATAAGGTTTCCAATGTTTGAGCTTGAAAAATATGCATGTTAAGTATCAGCAGGAAAATGACTACCCCCCCCCCCCCTTCCCCATGCCCTCACCGCCAACATTCTGAACAGGGCATTGCTGTGCGCTGTGAAGGTTATATTTCACATATGATCCTGACCAGCAGCTGGTGGTGTCCTCATTAGGGTATGCATAGAAACGCGTTGCTAGCTGGAATCCCGGGAAGGGAAACAGCTGCTCTTTCTTGGGTAAAATATCCAGAATATAAATGGAAGAAAAATAATAAGCTACAAGACATTTATGGAGGACATGTAAGGTTTTTGCTTATAATGTGTACAATGTAGTAATGTAGTAAGTTGTATTTATACCTTGATTGCTTTGTTAGCTGGAGTTTCATGTATTAACCCATTCTTGCACACATATGTAGGCTAAATTACTGACATTGTAGCTTGTTTCTACATCTGTAACATGGCCTTTCATTTTATATGCAATCTGTATGCTTTGACTGTTTATGTGATCAGTCAGGATTTTGACTACAGCGTTGTGTCTTGGAGCAACAGTTTAGTCTGCACATATTTTGAGATGTTGAGTACAATTTCAGATGTGAAATGTGCCAGTATTAATATCCAATTATCTTTGTTCTCCTAACATAGTCTCAAATTCTGTGTTTATTGGCAGTTTTGCCCTGCAAGCTGGGGGGCGTGGGTGGCTTTCACTGAGCTCAACTCTTGGGATCACACAGCCGTGTGGTAAGAAAGGGTGGGGGGTCCGCACCTTCTGGTGCTCATTTCCTGTCTTTGAAAGTTGATTTATGGCAGGCATTGACCTAATATAGCCTTGCATTCATTGTTAATGTTTTCATCTGCATCAGAAGTTCTGCATTGTTTTTCACTGCATTCTAAAGGTAAGAACTTCACTGGAAGTTTTTCCTGTTTTGAGAACCTTTGCTCTGTGAGTGGAGAAAGATATAACAATACCAAACAATTTACTGTATAACACATATGTGTGTTTTTGTATTTATAACATTCATTTACACGCTGCAGAACAATACGCACATTATATCGTAGTGTTTTAGCTGACCTCTGTGTCTATGACATTTATATATTTAGATATACAGTCATGTCGTATACCTGTTTAACTTGTCACAAACCAACAAGTTTACCAGTTATGCTTTTGGAGTTCAGGTATGTAATTTCACTCAAGTTACAACATATACAAAACCTTGCAGCTACGATTACTTTTAACACACTAAATATGAGATTTTATCTTGGACCAAATATTAACAAAGCCATTATAATTTCTGTGGAAGTAACCATACCAGCAAGGTAACAGGCTGGTGCATAGGTTTTTACCTGACAGTAAGAACAGTTTTTGACACGCAGTGTGCTTACTATCCACAGCGTATTGTAGTTCTCAGTAGGTGAGCTGACTGACATAGACAGAGAAAACAGACGTGCTCCAGTTTTAGCAATATAAATGGACAAACAACGCTCTGAGGTCTGGTCTATGAAGAGGACCATAAATAAAGTAATACATTAATACGCATTTATGTGAGAATGAGAATCCAGACTCAATGCTTAATTCTATAATATATTATTGTCACGTTACTTTACCTGCTGGAGATATGAGACGGATAAAAGAACGTGGGGGGTTGAGGTGGGGGCACTAAAGACATTTGGAAGCATTCCAGCAGAAACAATTTAAGACGTTTGTCAGTAGGTGGTAAGAAGGGTATTTTTGGTTGTTGGCAGAATGGCTGATTTGAAGTGGGGTTTTGAGATGGTCTAATGATCAAGAGCAGCAGGTTTTTCTGTGAAACATAAACCCAGAAGCTGAGTTTATGGCTGTGGCTCAGCAGCGCGTAACACGTTCACATTCCTTCTTTGTAACACCATGTTAAATCACGACATTATTACAGGCAAGAAAGGAACATCTGCAACTTAGATGCTGCACTGATTGACAAGTAACGTACAGCAGTGCCATTTGAGTCTGAAAAAACTGCAGAGCAGTAACGTAAAGGTAAACACTGTACATCAAAGAGAAGTACTTGCTTTACAAGTCAACTTTCTAATGAAAAAATGCATTGTGCAACAATTTTAATGACCATTTTATTAGAGAATTATGTCAGAAAAAACTTTAATTTCTGGAAAGGGGGTCAAGATGTTGCTCCATACCTCCAAGGATGAATCTGGAATCCAGCCCAAGCTCTGTGTATCTAAAGTGTTGATGCTCTCCCTGCATTTGTGCAAACAGCTTCGTCTCCCCTCCCTCCCAAGGGGCACTGTGATTTATTCGCACAAAAGACAGGGTATTTGGATAAACTGTTGCATCAAAATGTGTGAACATTTGCACAAATTGACAATTTGTTCTGGTTGAAAATCCGTCTTGGTTCCCAGAATACATTTGGGATCAAGCTGACCCAGATCTGCTGGGAAGCTCTTAAAACGGGACAGATACAAGCTTTCTCTCTTCTTTATCTTTTCAGCAATGGACAGTGGGGCCTTACTTGTTATCACCTTCCTTCTCCTTAGTTTAATTGCAACCTAGAAACATCTGTGTTTTTTACGCAGTGTCCCTTCACGAAATGTAGGGTTATTTAGTCACAAAACCAGTGCACCTTCATTTGATTATTGTTCATTTGACACAAGTCTGATGCTGTATCTTTAGCAGTAGCTTTTTTTTTCTTAATATCTTATAAACAGCAGTTTTGTATTACCACTGTCTTCCCAGAGCAAGCACATTCTTTCAATTCACATACATTGGAACAACACCAAGAATTATGGTGCCATTTGTCTTGATCATCAGTCATACTCTTAAAGCCATTACAATGTAGCTACAGTTTGACATCAATAGAAATTGATAACCAGCCCAAACAATGAACGATTGTTACAGAATCAATGAAAACCAAAGTCACCCATAGTCTAGATATCTTTACTCAATGAAAAGATTTTATGCGTTACACTCCTCTGTTCCACATCACAGTGTTCTGCCAAGAGCAAAATCCAATTATTTTCAGTAACAATTCTTGTGGGAAAGTTGACCACAGGAAAAAAAAAAAGATATTGCTGGCATTATGACTGTAAATATTAACATTACATTCACCTTAGATGCCTGGAAGGAGCATTTACACACCCCAGTCATTGTGACAATAAATATTTATGCCTTAAGAAGGCTTTGGAAAGCAGTGAAGAAATGTGAAAGCTCTGGAATAACATCATAAAAACTTGCAAAAAGATACGGTATGAATATAAGACAAATTACAAATTCTATATTCAATTTTCTATAATAGAAGTATTTTATTATGGGTAGATGTCAATAGAAATTAAACACCATAACAATAATAATCATTATTACAACACATTACATCCATACACCTTGGTTTTCAACAACAGGGGCAATAACAAAAGTTTGAATTACATCCATGCAGTTAAGTACCAGTAACATCCCATTCAACAAAAGGTAGCTTTGGTGGTTTATTAAAGGGACTTATTTTGTGGGAGGAAATTCTAGCTTGCTCCACTCATGCACAGACTGGCATAAAACAGAGGCTCTTCCCTTTGGGGGTATTTGGTAATTGAAACTGTCAGCTATCATGTGCAATGCAATAATTCTGTAATCTTTTGTGTGTCGAATTTCTGCATTTTTTACTGTTCCAGTCCGGTGATTTTATCTCACAGTCTTTCTTTAATGTTGCCCGCTCAAAGAATGGTGTTCCCTCTGGTACATACCTCCTGTTCCCTCTGGTACATACCTCCTGATCCCCCTCCCCTCCTCACCCCCCATCTCAGTTCCTGCTCTGAAGAGCGTAAACAGCTCTATCTGTCTGGGGTCAGTTCTCATGACATCACTGCCCTGTAGGAATGCTCTGACAAAGCGATAAACTGCTGATGAGAAGAGGAAGAGCTCCTCTTTTCCTTCCGCTGCTCCTGCTAGCCGCTGGTGCCCGTCGACCCAGGAGGGAACACTTTTAGAAACCAGGTGGAAGGGGAGAGGTGGTGAAGGGGAAGCCAAAAAGGACAGAGAAAAAAGAAGAAGAAACTGAGGCCTTGTGGCACTTTCTACCTCCTGATCTCTGCGTGTGATAATGTGTTTATGAGGCGAGCTGTGGGGATCAAGGCAAGTGAGAGGAGCAGGGTGGGAGGGTGGACAGAGAATGACGTGTTTGCCCCCATTGTCATGGCTGCGCGAGGGAAAAGCTCTGCCGGGCTCCTGGCTCGCTCGCTCGTGAGGTGCTGAGGCAGGAAGCAGCTTAGCTCCGCCAAACAATGGGACACATCAAACGTGAGAGTCCCTGTGCTCTCGCCACACGCGCGGGCACAGTCGCACACAAACACATGCACAAGCCCAGGGCAGCCAATCGGTGTGCGGAGCTTCACACTAACAAAAACAGGACATTCCTGCTGCAGGTTCTTCTGGATTCCTCATCACAGCCAATTGGAATCCAGGTGCCTTAGGTGGGTTTCGAACCAAGGCTAAACCCTCCAGTCACACAACCAGACCACACTGCCTGCTTTAAAAACAACACAGATGGATCATCGCAATGTCTTTACAAGGACAGACAAGAAAATAAAGGACAACAGGGAATTTTTCTTTTAGTGTGCTAACCCACATGTTGATTTGTGGTTTAGTGTGCATGGTCAAGTGTTCAGTACATGTGAGGATATTAGGAAATATGTGATTGAGGGGCCTGAAAAGAGTATTTCTCTCCTTACAATGACATGCATGAGATTCCGCAAAGACCACATACAGCTGGACTGTGACCTGAAAACTGGGGGTGCCAAACATAATAAACATTTGCTAAACAATTGTAACTAATAACAACACTAATGACACATCTAAGAAATATTTCCTCTGTTCTCTCCTGGTTTTTAAGCTGTTGCCAGTCCTTTTTTGCACTTGGCTGCCTGTAATAGCCACCGGTGCTGCAAGTAGGTGGAGAATGTTTACCCTTTGAAAGCAGTCCTAAGCAAAATCTGTAAATATGCACACCGTGGCTCATGTGGTCTGAGAAGTGAGGGTAACCTGGGGAAATGACACATTTTCCACTGCATGCTGCTCTCAAGTAGCAAAGTGTGGTACTAATTCACCCGTAAGATGAGAAACAGTGGCTGACTATGACAAAATTAACTCACAGGTGCAAAAGGAATGGCAGGAGTCTGGTGTGTGGGATGCCACCTGTGCTTTCTGTGATCATCCTCCCTGTGTGAAAAAAATAGAGGGACAGTCTGTCACTAACAATACACCTAAGAGCTTGCTTGCAGTTCCTTTAGGAATTATATACTACTCAGGACAAATTTTGGCTTCCAATACTGAGAGAGAGAGAGAGAGAGAGAGAGAGAGAGAGAGAGAGGGGGAGAGAGAGAGAGAGAGAGAGAGAGAGAGAGATGTGTTCTACTCAGTATGTAGCTGCAAGGCCTGGGAGTTTAGGTCGGTTTAGCCTGGCTGCATTTTCCTCCCATTGAGACTGAGTGATGATATCAGAGCTGGTAGCCTGTTTGTCTTGGGAGCACTGGGCAGCCATGGGCGGGAAGAGGTGAGAAAGACATCCCCAGGGACGCAGGAAGAGAAAAAATGGATTTAATGAGAGAGAACAGTCTGATGGTCTGGCTTGGGAAAGACCTAGGAGGAAGAGCAAGCACAGCAAGAGAGAGAGAGGGAGATGGGGAGTGAGAGAGAGAGAGAGAGAGAGAGAGAGAGAGAGAGATGAAGAGAAGGGGTAAAAATGTAATGGAAAAACATATCCATGTTTTAAAAATAAAAGTAGCACTCTGACGTCTGTTCCTGAAAATGTTTTTTCTCACAGGAACGACAGAGCCACTCTCTTGCTCCTGCAGCCGAGAAAGCAGGCCATAAGAGCACGATCCTGGACTTCTCTCACGCCCAACGCTATACCTGCATATCACACCCCAGTCATTCAATCCACCTTTACCATGGCTTTCCTTGCATTTTTCAGTGAATGTATAGTTTGTTCCTACAGCGACTATTGGTTTTAAGATTGCAAAAGATCTTCGGAGTGGGGGGTGGGGGTGGTTGCGTGTAGGGTCAGCAGAGGGTACTGGTCTGATAGAGCAGCCAGGGCTGTGCTGAAAGATAGGCGGGAAACCACTGGCGCTGGGTTGTTTAGGGCGGAGACATATGGAGAAACTGTTCTCATGGTTATCAGCATGCCGCTGTGAGATAATGGTGATGGGGGGGGGGGGTTAGCATGCT
>JABJVR010000319.1:0-21428 GCA_025773905.1 Chitala chitala | reverse complement strand
GCGGGGGCGCGGCGGCGGGGGGGGGGCGGGCCGGCGGCGCCGCGCGGGCCGCCGCCGCCCGGCGCGCGGGGGGGGGGCGCCCCCCCCCCACTCTCAGAGCGTGCCATTGCAGCTACGCTACATTTGGAGCCCTGAGCATGACTGTCCCATGTGAAGGGCGTTGCTGTCTGGCTTCTGGAAGAACACTCACTGGCTCACAGCTCAATAGCTGCACTGTGGCTGGAAATGTGGTGAGACAATTTTACACGCTTTGCTTTAGAAAACTGGATTAGGCTGGTTAATTAGTGCACTTAGCTATACAAGAGAAAATAATAATTTTTTAAAAACTGCAGACATTTAGCTTTACTTTACATGAACCGTGTATACAGTATATTTTTCACGCCTGCAAGTTATCAAGTTTGTTATCATGCCCATATGAAAGCGTTTAGACAGAAATTACATTCTTAAAAAGGACTTGTAGGTAAATTGCATAAAATGTAAAGAGGTGAAGACTTACATGTTACCTGTTCTGACTGAAATGTCACATTTAAACCAATTTCTTGCCTTAAAAATCTTATAAACACGAAAAAAGTTTAACCTTGGAATGCTCTGTCGTATATAACTAGGTATTTATAATGCAGTGAGTCAGTCAGACCAGTAATTTCACTTAAGTAGTGGTTTTTTTTTAAGTGTGGGAGTTTTACATTTCCTCTATAAAAATGAGGTAACAAGGTATTTTGATTAAATTGTAGAGGAAAGGGCAGTAGGAAAGAAAAATGAGGTCAACACACCAGGCAGTTAACTACGGGAATGGCTAATTTAATTAATGTGCTGCCTTGTTCATGTTTTGCATTGCAGAAATATGCAGTTCTGACTCTATGTCATGGAAGAGTCTGGGAACATGGAGTGCTCAGACTGTGAACATGCCACATTTGCGCTGCTGAGGTGTGGTCCATCTGCGTTTCTTACAACCTTCTGCCATATGATTGGCTACTATTGCATTCGCTTCAGAATGCAGATAAATATTAAAGAGGTATTCGTGTTTTAGAGATACGTGCCCCCCAAAGACTCAGTGAATCCAGGAAGGAAACTATTTTATCATTTCATATTTTTTTGAATGCATAGTTGACTGCTTTGCTGCAGAAACAATCAGCTGACAGTGTAAACTCTGGCAAATAAACTTCTCCTTTTTCTCTCTCTCTGGAGTGCATTCCTTAAACTATTTCCTGTGTCTAAGCACTGAGACCAAGTGAAAAAAATGCAAAAATCCCAGATCTGTATGTAGAAGCCAAAAGGAACGTTAACACACTGCCTTTTTATGCTGGCTCTTTGGATAACTGTGGGGAATTTTCATTCCACTCTGTACAAGTCTTCCAGTAGATGACAAACAGTGCCTTCACTAAAAGGGACTGCGCCAGTAAATCTCTCTGTTTTGGACTTGAACACAGCAGTGCTGGTCCAAGTCTTAGTTAAGCCAGTAAAAATATGCCTGTCGGGATTCCTTTTAATCCACTATACAAGCCTGATTTTTGGTCCTTTGACCCTTATTTCTTTTCTTCCTTCAATCCTCTTTAAGACCAAGCGAGGCTTTACATTTTTATATGAATGGATTTTCAGCCTGAGGTTGTTACTGCCGAGACCTCAGGACCGGTATCATAGTTATGTACCATCTCCTATTCTGGGATTTCAGATGACTGCCTTCTTTATTATTATTATTTTTTGATAAATAACAGAATTTTATTAAAATAAATTTTATAATCATACCCTTCCCAGTGCCCTTGCAATAATAATATTGTTTACATAATAATAGTAATAATAACAATAATAATAACAATTATCTAGCAACAACCTTACAGGAATATTGGAAGCAAATAGATTAGAAACACCCTGCAAATAACAAGAATGCAGGTTGTAATTACAGTGTACTTTGTGGGTTAGTTAAATAGCCTCAGATATATACCTTTACCTTAGGATTCATCATAAAATGATAATTACTCAGTCAAGGCATTTGCATAGCTTCTGTTATGTAAACAGCTGCTGAACAGCGACAAATACAGAGCAGCTGTTGAGGGAGTCTGTTATTGTTTGTGACATTTCCAAATGGGAAGCCAAGGGTTGGCTTGGGTGGCCCACTTAAACCATTATTTCTCTCATTGTGTGAATATCGTCAGAAATAACTGCCACAAAACTAAATCACTGGGTCTAATGTGGCCACCTGCTTGTAAAATTTCTAGCTGCACGCATAGACGTGCTTATCGGGATGTTGGGATAAGAACCCATCTGTGTTCCACATGAGTTTGTTTCAGGCACCCTGGTGCTGGTGCGCGAGACTAAAGCGAGAAGCCATCCTCCCCCAACCCTCCTGCCCCTTCAGATCAGTCATAACCTGAATACTCCTATTGTGCTGGCCTGCAAACTGTGCTCTGGAGAAGTAAGACTTGGCACACTGACCATAGAGTGTGTGTGTGTGTGTGTGTGTGTGTGTGTGTGTGTGTGTGCACGCTGAGTGGGTTTGACGGGGGACCAGTTGGGGGTAAAGGATGCCAACTGTCAGTGCCATGGAGGATAAAGAAGCTTCTGTTTGCCTGGATGGCCTGGCTCAGTGGGTATAAATCCTCAGAGTTGTCCTTCTCCAACAGGCTGGGCCCTGTAGACACCGGCCCACGACGCTGGAGCCCATCCAGGGCCAGCATTGGCTTCCAAGTGTCTCCTAAAGCATCCTCTTAGCATGGGTGCTTGGCACTAACTACACATCATGCAAGACACGTGGTGTATAAGGTTATTCTGCTAATGAGTAAAAACATGTCCGCAAATGATTTTTTAAGTTCTTGTTAAATGTTCATTCAAAAGTTTGCATTTCCAGATTTAAATTCAATGTCTGTGTGTCTATGTGGATCTTGTCAAAACATAAAACTATAGTGAGCAAGAAAAGTGGTAGGATATCAGGTTTGTTTCAGAGGACATTTGCTAATTGTGCAAACGCCCTCTTTAAGGATTGTGCTTGCCCCAAGAAAACACAAGGCTGTTCATGCTCATGGATATCAGCAGTTATTCTACAGTGTACATGTAGTGAACCTTAGTTGTATGCATGTAGGCTCACTGGCATAATGATTATTACAGCTCCAATCACATTGGGATGGGGTTTGGAGGAAACAAGCCAGGAGAAAGAGGCAATGTTTGTGTAGAGAGGAGAAAGGTCAGAAACCTGTACAGAAAACCACACTTAAATTCACTGTCATGTAAAGTCACCCTTTAATGCAAGGTTTGTAAACTGGTGGGCCATGGCCCACTGAGGGGCTACAGAGCACCAGTTGGTGGGTTGTGTTGGAACCACTATCAATTACATGGAAAGCAATGTGGCTTCAGTCCTTGTAGACAAATATGAAATAATTTTGTTCAAACAAAATGCTATGCGTTTTTGTTTATTTTATTAGAAAAACATATGTACATCATTAATTCTAAATTATTTTCAATAATGTTAACATTTTTTACATTGTAATAGATTTATTCACTCTTTGACTGCATTTCTTACAGCAGTGTAGCTGAATGGTTTCTTGAAATATTTTTTTCAAGTATTTGCTTTGACATTATGACTCAACTGTGGCAAATATAAAAGCAAAAGTAAGGAATTACCAAGTTGGCAGCCGACAATGATCCAAGCATGCAATTATTTTTCCTATTGCACTGATCCGATCTTGAGCTTACATTGCACACGAATGAGGGAAGGCTTCGCAATTTACATCAGCTAAAAGCTAGCAGTCACAAGCGAATCAAATTTTGTCATATTAAAATGCAACCAACCAAAAGTTTTCTTAAGTAGGTGCATGGTCAATCTTCCTGTGACTAGCAGTGGTTATGTGGGTGCCTGTGGCACAGAACACCAGCAATGCCTGAGCCTGAGCCTTAAAAACAAAATTGTCTTTAATCAGATAAAGATAATTTGAAAACCAATGAGAAGTAAAGATGTGTGAACTTTTTCTTTGCTTAAAATCATAGTGGATAAAGTATAAACTTAATAGTTTCATGTTTTTTATATATTTTGTTGTCTGTATATCCCTAGAGATTTTGTATGTTGCTGTTTGGAAGCTCTTAATGCACGCTGCGGTATTTAAAACATCGATGAACATACCACTGTTCATCTGTACATGTACCTTTAGCAGTGACCAGTTTATATTTTAAAAGTTTTAAATTTCACATTTTGGTATGGATGTAATTAAAAATGAACAATGAAAAAAGAACACCAGCAATTGATGGCTTTCTAAATAGGAGGTGTGAAGAGGGAGAGACTTCCGTATTTAAACCTAACCCAGCTGAATTACCGAAGTGCGTGTGCAGAACATATGACCTTGAATACATCCAATTTAGATTCATGGGGGCAGATAGTGGAGCTGAACTAAAAGCACAGCATACTTTTATAGTGCAGAATACTGCATTTAGATAGGTAGGATATATTTAATGGAAATAAGTGTATTTATTACTGCAGTCATCAGGACACATTCCCAAGTGGGCCTGGATTTACAAAAGGTTGAGAAACATTGGTTTAATGGAATGTAGTGACATCAACTAGATCACAGTATAACAGGATCATATTACATAATAAAGCTTGAACGTCCATAAAGTACATGGCTGGTGTTCCACAGGGTCCAGTTCCAGGGTTCCTATATATTTCACTCTCTATATCAGCTTTTCTCTCATTTGGAATTCTGTTGACATAACCCATGGTTCCAACCTTCTTCAGATTGTATTTATAAAAGAGAATAAGAAAAGATATCCATATTTATCTAGTAAAACAAGTAAATTAATGTTCAAGTAATGAGGACAGTTTTTCATTGCTATATTTCAGCCTTTCTTACATCCTTTCTTAAACCTAATTTAAAAAGCACTTTATTGCTCACATTTCAGATGTATTAGCAGTTACAATAATGTTTTCAAAATTTATGAGGACACAATTATTTTTTCTCATTTGGATTTGGCAAACTGAAGAATAACCTGGTGTCATGCCAGAATAACAGTCACAAACCACAGAATTATCTCTAAAACCAAATAGTCATTTTAGGCATAAATTACTATAATTTTTCCATTGGAACATATTATTATTCATATCAGATCAACTACTTAAAAGGTTCAATTAAAATTGTACTCATTAATTTGGCCTGAGGTGACTTAAATAATGAAGGCAAATCCACTGTAGAACTATGTCTGTTTACAGTTGGTTCTAGTTTAGTTTACAGTTGTTAAGAACAATGGATAAGAACACCAAATACAGGACTATTAAGATAAAATCTTTAAGCACCATGTGTAGTGTAGTGTAGAAAATGGTAGGAAACCTACACAGAACAAACAAGTAATAAAAAAAATTTCCAGCTGTTAACTACATTCTTCACAATCTTCAGTGAGTAACTGACCATTGAAAGTAGAGCCAGTCTTTCCTATGGGCAGTATGTGCAGATAGACAGGGCTCCCAGACCACCAGGGGGGCCCCATGCAACCTATTTATTTATTTTCAGGAGATGGGGGCCCAAATGTAAGATGTTGCATGGGGCACCAGGATATTCAGAAACAGCCCTGCTCTTGAGCAGCCTACGATAAACGAGTGACGAAGAGAACACCCCCACTCGGTTGAGCTTCAGCAGATGAATCACCGAAATGGAACCTATACTGACAGAGTGGGGTGCACGGTGTAACGTAAACTGCTTTAAACAGGCACACAGAACAGAATGCACAATATGTTATCCAGAAAAAGACGGGTATCTCAGGTGACATGTTTGTTTTATGAGAAAAACCAAAGCTCCCAAGTGCCTTAGGCAGTTCTGCAAACTCAGTGAAATTTCCCTGTAAAACCATAAATAAATCTGATAGCTAATCCATAGTGGCAGCATGCCCTGTATTTCTGTGGGACCACTAACAGTTCTTGACAGTCATGGTCTCCTACACTTCTTTATTCATTTATGTTAGACCCTGTTTTTAATTTGAATGCAGATATACTGCCCTTTATATTATTTCCAGTTTTTTGTGGTGCCTGTGCTGTGTCCCTCCATGCCAAAGTGTCCTCCAGTGGATTATGAAATGAGCAGAGGTTGGTGAGCAAGGCAACATTCAGAAGAGGTCTCTGAGGATCATCTGAGAAGAACAGACTGAGTTAGACAATACAGCTACACTTAGGATCTAACCTAAGTGTGCTTCGTAGATATGGGACATGGCTGCTGATAATGGACAAGGGAAAGCTACATCATAATGTGGTGCTGGATTCCAAAATCTCGTTATTTTTTTCAGGTGGTTCTCAAGCAAACCAAGTTTGGTATCAACTATTCGCGATCACATCCCAGTGGGTGCCGTTCATTTGCAATGTCTGGTTTTTGTTTATTAATGTTTCATGTGAGTGCTGTGAGGATGATGCAACTCAGGCTGTTAGTTGTGATTTGGTTTTTAAAATAGTGTGAAGCTATTGATTGCTTGTGGATAGAATGTTTAGGTTGGCATTTACATTTGGCAGTGTGCTTTAGTTCAAGGAATTTTAAAGATGCGTGAAAGCTGTAGAATATCTTTTGGATGTATGTGAAAATGCAAATATGATTTTGTCTAAGTACTTTCATGAGTATTGTGACACCTAAAATAATCCTCAGCGGACCTGTTGACTTGACATGACATATTTTAGCAATTGACCCCCTGCAGTCTGTGCTATTGTAGCCCTTTTTAACTCTGGAGGTCATTTGACCACTTGTATCAGCAGGTACTTATTTTCTTTCTTTTGAGTAATTATGAACAATTACAACTGTGATTAGACCCAGAAGTGGATATGTGAGTCATCTGTTAGCTGAAAGGGAACACCAAGGATTAAGCACCAATTCAGTGGCTCAATGGGTAGAACATCAGGCTGGAATGCAGAATATTCCCAGTTCAAATCCCAGCCCAGTCACCAGGTGTGTCCTTGAGCAAGACACCCAGCACTAACTAACTGTAATCTGTATGTGAAATGTACACTACTTTGGATAAAAGTATCTGCCAAATGAATAAAATGTAAAATGAGTATATACTGTATATTTCACTGTTAAAATGTTGTTTCTAATTGGTAGGGTGTTTAGCGCTCCAGACCTGGTGTTTGATTCCCACCTTGGGTTTGTGTGTGGGGAGTTTGCATGTTCTCCCTGTGCTTGGTGGGTTTTCCCCAGGTTCTCTGGTTTCTTCCCAAAGACATGTGGGTTAGGTTGATTGGTGTCTTCAAATTGCCCATAGTGTGTGTGCCCTGTGGTGGGTTGGTGCCTCGCCCTGGGTGTCCCCTGCCCTACGCCCTATGTCTCCTGGGATGGGCTCCACACTTCCCATGACCCTTATCTGGATAAAGCAGTTTGGAAAATGAATGAATGTTGTTTCTGGGAAGTCAGTGCCAATCAAACTCCAGGGCTTACATTGCCTGACTGTGTGAAGTAAACATAATTTTTTGGGACATGGGATTTCAAGAAAGAAACACTCATTGGCCAAACAAACATACATATTTTACATTAAACTCAAGACAGAATTCAGGTTAAGACAGAGTAGTGGGAAATGTGAATGTAGAAGGTTCCAGACTGTTTTGCAACTATGGTCAGACAAAACTGTGCTATCCCTTTCTCCATGTAAATCGTATTTTAATGAGCAGGGCTCAGAGACCCAATTGTGTGCTTTGCTGCCTCAGTCAAATGCCAGTCTAGGCAATTGCATGGTTCACCTTAATGGAGGATGTAGTGCTGGATGCAGGCTACAGTCAAAGAATCAGGAACCTTGTGTGGCCCTTCATAGAATAGTAGTGTGGTCCTCTCAGCTCTCTAGTTTCTATACAGTAATAAATGTAACTTTGAAAGCATGACAATGGAAATCGCATATTTAAAGAGACAAATATGTCACCCAGATATGGAACCCTATTAGGAACGGATTTTACTTCCAGGTTGAGGCATGTGTTATTAGTTGTGCTGGAGTCAAACTGTGGCTCTAATTAATCTTGATGAAACAAGGTTATGCTGAACACCACCATATTTAATTCTCCTCCTGGCTGCAGGAGAAAGCAGGGTGTAGAGTCCTGACCCCCTCCCCAGTAAGTCCGCTGGGCACCCTGGGAATGACAACAGCCTCCCTCACACCCGCTGTACCAAGGCATGTCATAAAGCCGTTCCCCAATGTGCATGAAGCCGCCAGTATAGCCTGGACACATCCCAAAATAGATCTGCATCACCAAGGACAAAGATCAAAGGGCAGAAATTGGCAAGGAAACACCCCTCCCCTCACCACAAACACTCATTTGCCTTTGTTCTTTTGGTACAGATGGAGGCAGGGGTGTTCGGGCACTAGCTAGTTGTAGGCCTCTGGGACTGGCAGTTAATTGGAGCTTTAATTATAAATTTGGAATGGGAGCATACTGAACATGGGGCTTTCTTTTTTGTGAGTTTGCAGAAGGGCTGTGTACATTTTCTGTCTATGGTAATTAATATACCAGCCATGCACAAAACTTTATTAGGATTGGTGCAAGGGAAGATAACCTGGGAGAGGAGATGGGGCATGCCCCATTGCTCATTTCACTGAAGAACTCTGACAGTACAATCAGTGCACTTTAGCTCTCTCCTGTTCATTGTACAATGCTATTAAAGATCCCAAACGTCCCTAAAAACACATACTGTGTGCTTTGTTCTGCTGAGAATGTTATCTTCTCAACAAGTTTTTCTAATGATTTTTTAATTCATGTTTTTTAAGAGAAAAAAATTTTTCTTTAGATTAAAAAAATGTCTTCCTGCTGTGAAAGAAGAAAAAATACTAAAAAAAAATACTTCAGGTTTTTAACTGGAGAATGACACTGTTAACTTAAGGAAACTCAGGCCAAAAGTCTGTGCTTTACATAGCTATTAGCTCATGGAACACACTAACTAAAGAGGACCCGCAAACTGTATGCATGCAACTTAAAAAAAAAAAAGTGACAACCAGTATAAAGTGCTCTTTGTCATGTGTACAGAGATGTATAATCAAAACTGGAACATTCAGGGAAATACAACGCATTGTTCCAGGTGCAACATTTGGCCATTAAAGGGACCACATTTAACATTTTACGAGTAATCTGACAAAAAAAAATTATAATAGTGAAGGCAGTATTTCAGGAAAATTCTGTTTTTGTGTGTTTGTTAATTAACTGTGCCAATGGAATTATTTATTTTCCAATGGGAAACTTGTATATGACCTATGTGAGTTTTTTTTTTTTTGGGAGGGGGGCTAGTTGGCTGGTCAGTAAGTGATTAGACAGTCAGATTACCCATATTCCTGTGCCAGCCCTCTGTACAGATTGGCACCTGTCCCTTATTACACAGTTTGTTTAATGGGGATTGTTTTTTATACC
Source organism: Chitala chitala (assembly GCA_025773905.1). Classification (NCBI taxonomy): domain Eukaryota; kingdom Metazoa; phylum Chordata; class Actinopteri; order Osteoglossiformes; family Notopteridae; genus Chitala; species Chitala chitala. Next base: position 12,094 of record JABJVR010000319.1, on the reverse strand, counting down.
AGTGAGCAAAGAAATGTATGAGATGGATGGCAGAATCCTCAAAGGAACAATACAAGCAGTAGGGTTAGTTTAATTGCCAATCCACTGGTTAGGTATTGTATTGTGTTTCTTTTCCAGTAAATCTCAGTTCACAAAAATCCCCCTTCTTTTTCTCCAGTTCTCAGCATCGTGGCCCTTGTGTATTGAGTGCAAAATCATAAATTTTAACGGAGACATATAATTGTGGTCATAATCATTCCATAAAGATCCACAGAATCACATAGTACCATAAGAGGGCTCCAATTTGGCAACAGCAATGTAAAAATGGATAACTAATGTGGAGACTATATAGTAAAGAAAAAAGCTAAATTCAGCCATGCTGTTTGTACGGAAACACACACACACATATATATATATATAACACACACACACACATATATATATATATATATATATATATCTGTTTCGAGCCCAAGCCGTCACCGTGCGTGCGGCACCCTAGGCAAGATGAAAGCTACGACTCTAGAGAGCTTCCCACACGCGTGAAACGAATCGATCACCTTCTGTAATGCATACATACATACGCATACGTTAATTTTAATGACATTCCCTGATATGCTTGCCTTTAGCCTGTCAAACGTTTTCAATATAACAATGCATTTTAAATAAAGGGGTTACAATTTCTAACTCCAATAACGACTTATGTAATGATCACATTGCACAAACTGATACGATGTTATTGAAGTGCAAACATGATTTATTTTTTCTCCGGAGTGTTTAGTTGCGTACATGGGGATATTAAGATTTCCACAAGGTATCCATTAGTGCTTTCGATCCTCTTAAACTGTCGATAAAAAAACTCAAAAACATTGTTTAATGATACAATGTGGAATTGACGTAATTGTAGAGCTGTGTCACCATTTAACAACTGAACCTCAGCCTTGCAGCGCTAATTTGTATTTGTTCTGTGAAAAGAAAAGGTGGCATGGAGACTTGATACATTCGAATCACCTTCGTGTTAGAAATATTCACATTGTACACACAGCAAAAGCCAGAAATAGTTAAATAAGTAACTTCACAAATCTTATTTAACGACTCGACCGTACAAACAGCGCTCTTACTTTCCAGATAATGCTGTTTGAATGTTTTGTTTTTAACCTTATAATTTACACTGTACAGTTTTCCCTTCGGAACCTATGTTTGCTTTCAATCCTTTTGATAAAGAAAATATTTTTCTTCGTCTTGATCGCCCGTGTCCGCTGATTTGGCACATGTGGAAATAGAGCCGCTTTTGCGCGCTGGCCTTGCCCACGTGGGCTCCACTTGTGCAATCAGACTGGAGTGATTAAATATTGAAAAGGGCTTTGTTTTTAACTCCCAGTGGTTGTTTTCGCAAGTATTGCCCACCCAACTTTAATGATTTCCCACACTGTTTAGCGATGTGTCTCACATTAGCTATATACTGTAATGTGCTGCGGCTTAAATGCGTTAACTTATTGTTGGCCATCAAATTGAGCACATTCTCTGGAGAATCTTGCAGGAGACAACATTCGTAATTTTATCATTTTCATGCAATACAAAATTTTGTGGAATATAATACGTTACAGGCTGCGTACCAGTGTAGTTACATTGGGTGATCAATTTCATACTGTTAGAGTTTGGAAGTTTGCTGAAGTAAGTTTATACTTATTTCTTTTACAGTATTGCATCCCAGTCTGTAGAGAAACTAGCTGTTCCATTGGGCCGTTGGTGTTCAAAATTTGCTGACTTTTTGTTGGGTGAATATCATACTTCAGATGTACTGTATATCTGCTGATATGCTATTTTGCTTATTGGATTAAATGACTCACCTTCTATAGTAATTGATTGGATAATTTTATAACTGTATCCAGTGAGCAGTTTGGCCTCATTTTAGACAATTTGTGGTTTTCACACTCAGGCAAAATGCCTGACTTCAGTGCAATGAATAAACTGTGCCTCACAAGCTGTGGGCTACCTGCTCAGGTATAACCAGTATTCTGCAGAGGTAAGTGCCTGTTTTGGTACAGTGCATTATTGGCGTGCTGAATCACTGATCGATTCAGCCTCTGAAGATGATGGAGCTGCTCGATGAGAGGGGTGTGTTTTATAGAACTGAGGTTTAAATTTACAGCATGGGTGTATAATATGTCTTCATGAAAGTCACCCCCCCAAAATAAGGGCACATGCCAAGCTAATACATCTGTCTTGGTGCACTAATACTGATTTGCATTCAGATAAGCTGAATGTGTATTTCATTACTCCTGTCACCATTTCCATTAAGAGAGATGTGTAGATGTCTACCTGCTGTGGAATTTCGGCCCAACAGCAAACGCATATTTAAATTTGCTAATTTAACATGACATGTAATAGAACATTGTCTAAAACATTTTATTTTTAGATTTGTTAATGAACAGGCATGCCTGAAATGCTGTTAGTCCTAAATACGTTACTTATGTTAACCAGTTCTGTTTCTGGTATTTCAGATGCATTGTTTAATAAAACAGATAAAAATGGTGCTTTGAAAGTAAGCAGAAAGACTTGGTAAAGGCTACAAAAATTGCAAGAACACCTGAAGGAAGCCAAGGGTACTACAACAGGTAACCACCATGCTACCTGGTGGTACATATCCAGCTCATCAGGCCTCACTCTGACCCCATCAAAAGCCTGGTCAGGTGATCAAACCAGTTTGGATTACCTTGACTTAATTCCTTCCAACAGTAATTGAATTGTTCTGGCTTACTTTGTTTATTACTCTGATTACTCTGTTTGTTAGTCCATGGCGTACTGTGCATAGCACAGCCAGGTGTGTCCTTGAGCAAGACACTCAGCGCTAGCTCCCTGGGCACTGCATATGGCTAGCAGTCCACTGCTCCCTTCAGGGGATGGGTTAAATGCAGAGAAGCAATTAATAAAGTACAATAAATTAAAAAAAATCTAAATATTACGCGTTCCATCTAGAACAAAGTAAAGCTAGAGGGGCTCTTGTCCCCTCTATTAATGTTTCTCAGACAAGTGTATACCCTGACAATTTGGTCTGTGTATGGATGCCATGTACGCAGCCTACTACGGAGGCCATGACAGTAATGAACAGTCTGATGCCTTGTGGCTGTCTTTCACCTCTCTTCAAAGCCTGCCACTGGGACACCACTGTCCTGTGATCCCTGCATTCTCCTAGGTTCTGCCCCCTCCCCAAAATGCACTTAGATCATAAGGCTCATGTCCCTAGCGAATGCGTGCCAACAGGCTTTTCTGTGCCTGAATGCTAATGGATATGCCGCTTTGCCCTTTGCATTCACATGGCCTCTTTGAGTGCTTATTTACTTTACATAATTGCCAGTGTGCTGTCCAAAGCAATCTTTCCTTACCTGACGATCCAAGTCCAGTCCTTTGGGTCCTTGGAATGTTGCTCTGGTTAAAGACCTCAATTCATTGGCTGATTTCCCTTGTTCTAATTTTGTTGGGTTTTGAAGCACAGAGCTTAGGACTTAGATTTGTCCTTTACCTTAACAAATCCTTTTAGTCAGATTATATGGTATGAAGATAGCTCATTGGCAGATCATTGCTCAATAGTCATAAATGCCACACTGGCTTTAGCGAAGATTGCCTTTACTGCCATTAAAAATTAAGCAGGCAATAATGTCTAACAGTGTACACATGACCCCTTGTCCTCTGTGATTTGTGTAGATGTGTCTTGGGTACAACATGCTTAATGTTTTATATGATCCAAATTGTGTTCCTTCTGTCTTTAGCTGCACACAAAGCTTTGGATTGTTTTATTTGAGCTGCAAGAGATTGAAGGCTTGTAACATGCAGATTTTATTGTTTAACACTGCTGAAGTCTGGTTCAGGCTTTGCACCAGTACTTTCCCAGAGGTGTTGCAGTTTTACGTCACGGAGTTGCTCTCTTCCTGCAGTGCTGCTGCATGTTATCTGAGGTACTAGCACTGCTCTGAGCACAACTACTGCAAGACAAGCCAAAAAGAGCATGCCGCTTACTCACAGCACGCCCTGTCTTGGTCGCTCTGAGCAATGCTTTGGTCCTGATGCTGTGATCAGCAGGGCAGGGTAATGAGGGAAGGCCTTGCATAACCCTTCCATTGTTTGAGCATGTGCATGCACACACATGCTCATGTACACACACGGTCCATGTCCTGTGATCAACAGGTCGAAGAATAGTGGGCATTTACTCAAGTACCTGCTGATGGCCCAAAAAGGCAAGATGGAAACTAGTCATCCTCATTTATCTTTGTTCACAATAATTAGCATTATTGTCACTTCTGCTATTTGTCCAGAGCCAGGTTTAAACCAGACCTTTTTAAGTGTTCAAAATATATATGGGTTCAGGAAACACAGGATGAAAATAGGCTGGAATAAAGACATAATCCTGTAAACGCTACTCTCAAGGTTATGAACACTGTATGCGTTTATGTTCACTACATGCATATTGCTCACGGTTATTGCTCCAGGTTGTGATTAATGAAATTTAGCATTCACTCCAATTTTTTTTGAGTAATACTTCTGAATATTGACTTGACAGATGGTATTCGTGGCATCAGAATCTGAAAAATGTGTTTCCTCAGTCACGCTCTTTAGAGGAAGGGAGCCATATCCTCCTACGAGCACTGATTTTACTTCTTAGAAACACGCTTAATTTTTTCAGAGGCTGACGCCTTTGGGAGCTTAATTCCAGAAGGCCACGTTCTGCTGCGGTACACAGATGGGAGTCCAGGAGGACGTTTGCAGTGACACGTCATCACAGTGATACACGACTGTTTAGACATATGAGTCCGGACAGGCAAACATTCCAGGGCTGGAAAAATTCTGAGTTATCATCTCTCCCCATCGGCCCTGCCAGAAGTCTGCAGAAGACAAGGCCTCTGTTGATCCTGACTGGCAATCGTGAAGCTATTTTTTGTCAACATTTGCTTTCCTTCTGTTACCTTGTCTGGACGCTGTTTTTTAGGGTTTTTACTCTGCCGCTGCCTTTTTCTGACATGCGGGGCTGCCGGCTGCATGCTGAAAACAGACATTTGTCTTTACTTTCACAGCCCGCCTTTTAACCTAGTCAGACACGTTGGTGTCTCCTCAAGCAGACCCGACAACGTGTGCTTGCTCTGCACGCACACACAATGCTAGTCTTGGCAGGACATTTCTGGCACAAATGGGAGAGCTGCGTTCATCCGAACTGTTTGTCTAGCTGAATCGTATGGTGGCCAATGTAAGCAAGCGAGGCAAGGCAGCCGCTGTGAAGTCTCACCTAACCTACTGACTTTGTATGTTTGCTGAGCTACATGTCTTAAGATGTGTAAACAACAAGGTTAGTTTGCCTTGATGTCTTTAAAAGATCTGATTTGTTTAAGAAAATTAAAACATTATGTGCTGGTCACATCCATGTTCCCAGATGTAAGACTTGGTCTTCTAGGTGACTCCACATTCCACCTTAGGTCAGTCATTTTTTCAGCAGGGTCCAGCTCTCATATACCAGAAGTGCTTGTTATTTGTACCAGTAAACATGGATTTGGTTCAGATTTCGTCCATCCGTAGCAGCAGTTGGATGAAAGTGGACGACTGGATGTGTGGCAGTTAGGACAGCCAGAAGTAGGTACCAGGAATGATTTTAAATAGTAATATTGTTATTAAGGGTTTACACAACATCAACTGCAGCTTCATCGTATTATACCAGAGGTGTAAATCACAACTCAGCATTACCCCCTCATACATTGTCCATTAGTCTATTATAAAGGTTTTAAACTCAAGAGGGGGCTAAATTGTTGCAGAAGTGAAGTGCACATGACTCCTAAAAATTAATCTAAACTGCACCTGAAAACACCTTGTACATTTTTTACACTTTACACACACACGCACACACACACAAATATATATATATATATATATTAGATCATATATCTATAATCTTGCTCCATTATTGACTACAAAGAATAAAAGGTGCCGTCCATGTTTGAAGGAAGCAATGTAGAATGTAGTTTTTGTAACATTTTATGAAATGAAGTCATAACGTAAGCACAATGTAAGCAGCAGAGGCAAAAGGTCATGGAACTTATTTCTTACATTTTACGCACACACCATTGTCCAGATTGCAGCTGTGTTTGGCTTCTTAGGTTAGAAAGATTAATTTAAAATCATTCTATTCAGGCTGAGGGCAGAATCCCCAGGCTTTTGTAGATTTTTCAGAGGTTTGTATTTAAATTGTTACTACACTCATTTTTTAATGGTCAAAAGGTCTGCACTTTCCCCGCATATAAATTTTTGATTTAATGGCCTGTTGCTGCCAGTCTTGCCCCTGGCAAACCATTCTTCAAGCAAAAGACTTGTAGCAATGAACCTCTGTTATGGGTACACACTGGCAGCTCTTATTGGAGTTGTTTGCCTTGTTTAAAGTATGTTAATATGTAAAATGTTCAGAATCATCTTTATTGCCAAGTATGTTGACCATACAAGGAATTTGACTTGGGTTCAGTGTCTTATAGTGTGCTTTTTAAGTTAAAAATACAAAAAACACAATGTATTTATCATTATATATACATGTAAACAATCTGAAAGAAAGTGATATGTACAGTGGTTGTATTTACAGTGTATTGCTATACATTTCTTTGTGGAATGTGCTGTATGCATTTTTGTCTGCATATTTCTGGATTTTACATTTATATTTGTGAAACGTTTTGACACTCTAGGTGCATGTTTGTAATCTTGACCGTGTATTTAATGAGTTGTGAAATTTTTACGTTTGCCATGGGTTCATGACGAGACTGAAAACGCATGGATGAAACTCACTGTTTGACTGTGTATTTTGTTGTTGAGGTAATTCCCGTAATGAAAACGGGTACCGAAATTCCCGTTTTTATGACATCTTACAAACAAGGGCCTCAGCCGTTTGGGAGTGCACGCTTAGCCTTACGACGTGGAACAACGCACCATATCCAGCATCGGTTTGGAGATTATTGAATGGTGCGTTTCTGCCCCCGAAAATAGTTTGATCGCAGCACGACTACTACAGAGACAGGGGATACCCTCAATTAGCTTAGTGGATCTGCCAGCCCACATAAGTGTGATAATTATTAGATGGAAATTCGGTCTGTTTCCCTAAAGCGATTTGACCCAGGTTAATAATATGTCCATCGGCATACGTTTCAAAAGCCATTGCATAACAACTTTGGAAATTAAAATTTATTGTAATGAAAACTAATATCTTGTGCATTCTGCTGTACTGTAATAGCATTACATTAAACTGGGTATTGTTATATATTACATTATGCTCAGATTTTTGAAATTGATAAACTAATCATACCCAAGTGCTTTGATCCACAAAGGATTCAATTATGAAATTAATTTGTGCAAAAATGCTACGATAGCTACGATAGACAGAGTACCGATAAGGTACAAGTGCTCACCGAAAGTCAAGTCCGCAGGAAACTGACATGAGTGATAATGAATGTGATTTATATGTCATTAATTACTAGACGAAATATGTTCGTTTCCCCCTCCTTCTCACGTCGTCCTTGTCATGCAGGCCACATAGAAATGATTTATGTCCTAAGGCTGTAAACCAATTGAGAATATCTAATAAACGACCAAAGATGTGCAGGAGAGGCCATGTAATACAGTTTGTTAAAAAAGGGCGATTTACCACTGTTGTAAATTAAGGTTTCCAATATAATGCATGTAAATGGTAAGACATTTAAACTCGCCTCATTAAACTCCAACTGTTTTTTTTTTCTTTCTCGTAAACAGTCTTGATCGGCCTGTATGGATCACAGTTTGAGGAAGAATGATTTTTGTGGACAGAACGTATCCATAAGAACACAAAACACTACAAGAGAAGCACAACAACGTTCAGTGTATATGTCTAATATGTGTTTAGCAAGATATCAAACGATAAATGGCATTGTAATCTACAATGATTCGACAGTCATGCATTTCCGTTTAATGTTCGCATTTGTGTTAATTAACTGAGGTAACTCTTTACTGTGGGGTTTTATTCTTCCCATAGTCAGTTTGGTGTTTATCGTATTCTTATCATAGCTGGTTTTACAGTATTTACAGTCTTGGATGTAATAATTTCTGAGATGTACACCACGAGTGTATGACACGAGTTTTCAAATAGAGATACCGAATAAGAATTGCTAATCCGTCCGATTAACAATTTGATTGCGATATAGGATGACATCAAGGACCCGGATCGATAATTAATATGAAAAATTCAATCACGTAACTATATTATCATTTGTGCATCTTTCTAAACTGTGAGAAACGTACACAATGTGAACCTTCGGAGTTCACAATTACACCATCTTTCTCGTTTGTATTCTTTAGGTACAGTAATTTGCAGAAAAACAGCCATTACAGGTATCCTTTAACCATTTTGGTATTCTCAATTGCTATTACTTTAATTTTTTAAAACAAGATTATCTTTCAAATCTGTAATCATGTAAGGTTAATTACATTTGCGATTATAGTAATATGTATCAAACAGATCAATCTGGTCTTTTGTTCTAGTCGCGCGCAGCATGAACCAGTGCCGTGGTATAAAAGCGCGGAATTATCTCTTTTCGGATGTGGGACTCAGTTTCTCCATTGTTCAGATCCGTCCAGCGAGAGGGCAACTTTAATCAGATTAGATAGTATAGTATTACATTGAATACAGTCTGTCACCGAATCTTTCCTTTTCATGAAATTCCTCTGCGTATTTGTGCTTAATTTTCGTTTGTTCGTATTTGATTATGTGCTGATTTAATTGGCCTGGTTTCTCAGGAGTGCTGATAAATTAGATTTTGAAAAATTGGATTTACCACATAAAGCCCTCGACATGCAAAGTGTCGTTTAATTCACTTCGAATCTTCGAGTCGAGGGACTAAGAACGAGGAGAAAATTAATCAAACAGATTGCAAGAGCTACAGATTTAAAATATAGTTTTAAAGGATAGGGCCTTTGTAGCTGTCATTGCATATTAAAGACTTTACGCTTGACTTAATCTGGGAAAATCCTGGTATCTTTAATCACGAGTGGTTTCCGATGGGAAATCTGGAAATTTGTAGTGAGTGTTCAGTAGACTAAAAGTTTTGGTTTAAAGACGGAGAAGAGAACTCAAGAGTCGGCATAGCTCCTTTCACATTTGGGCGTTGGGCTCGTTGAGATCAGGAAATGTGTGGTTTTCAGTAGCTGTACTTTCATCGTGTGCGCTTACACATATTTAAGTTATCTTTTTGCACTATGATCTACGATTGCCGAAGTGTCAGTAAATGCACTATATTTATGCATTGCTGTCTGTTCAGCCAAACTGACGGCTTTGAGTTGGGTTTGATACTCACCCCCGTTCCTTACAGTGTGTTTAGCATTTTTCAAATTAGGAATGCAAATTTACAGGACTTATTACAGGACTTTAATATTTATGTTTATTACAATAGCTTGTTTAAATTCAATATTACATGTTTATAACACTATATATTTAAATTTCACGTTGAATTGGTTCCTCGCGGGAATATAGCTTGAGGTTGAATGTTAGTCTTACAAAGAACAAATCCTTAATCATACTGCAAAAGAGTTCAGGTAAGTTTTAGATTAACAACGTAAAGAACGTGAATTTATTACTGTCGTGCGTGACATTAAGAAGATGAAGGCTTTAACATCGAAACGGTGAGATTTTATATATATAATAGTGTCAAGGACGCGAAGTACAAAACCTGACGTCGGAACGAGTCGTTTTACCCAAAGTAAATTACTCCTGAGAGCTTTTTAATTACTTAGTTCCCAGTCTTGTATATTGTTGACATTCCACAGCTAAACCATTTTAACCGTTAACCACTGGCACAGCAAATGGAAAACGCGAAACGGCCCATTGGGAGGGGTTGGCCAGGCAAAAATGAAGCCCCTGGAGCAGTTACGCAACGTCAGAAGTGTAACGAGATGTTTCCCTAAAGAGGGTTACCGGAATGGAGTGGCTGACACGGTGAAGAGGGGAAGTGGAGCAGCTATGGGCAGGGAAGCAGAGGACCAGCAACACCACAGCCTAAGGGTACTTCATATTGCACAAGTTTGAAAAGGTGCTTGCAGCACTGCATTCCACAGGGAAGGAATGACAGCCAGCCTTCGTGCATATATTGGGTTGGCTTCCCTCTCCTGTTGGCCCTCAGAGAAGTTCCCAGTCCATATGGGATCTCTCAAACGCTCTTGTCTCACCTCCCTCAATTTTCTAGACCATTTCCTTGTCTGGAAAAAAAGACTAGAAAATGATTAATTGCTTGTATAGCAGTATGTGTGGGGTGGCTACATTTTCTGCAAATACACTGCAAAGTGTACTTGTGCATTTTAATCCAGTGTATTTTATGCCAGGTGTTTTTTTTATATGTAAAACAAAGGAGGCTTAGATTTGCTTCATCTTCTTGTGTGTCTGTGTGTTTAGGTTCGAATTAGAATGTTAGTCTTAATTTTTCAGTTTAAGCCTAGAGGAGGTTACAAGTCGATTGACTTTTAGTATTTTCTCTCGTTGGTATTGCTGCTGTCTGTTTTATCTCTGCAGTGAACGTAACCTTTCACTTTCTTACCCATGTTAACTTCCTCAGACTAGGTGATAGAGTTGCTGGCAACACCGAAGGAAACTTGGAGTCTGCTTACTTAAGCAGATGCATGACTGAGCAGCTGAGTGAGCTGCCCGCTCGGGCCACTGACAGCTTCTATCTTTTGTGTACTGCTGTTTCCTACATGATGCAGTCTTTGCGGGTTATTTCACAAGCTCACTTCGTCCTTTAACCCAGGAAAGTGGATTAGAGCCAGTTTTATCACTTGCTGTGTTAGCAGTGTGAAGCGGTTGCTCCTGTGAAACGCAGCCTCAGCACTGGACTGACATAGTGTTTGCCTTTGTTCAGGGATGTTTAATTGCGCTTGATTGCCTGCTGGAGGTGAGGTGAGAAACATTCAGACACTCCACCCAGACGGAGGTGTCGTCAGAATTGGTCCAACGCTCCGCCCAGCACATGTTGGCATGCTGTCAGAGTGCAATTTTCAGGCACACACACAGACGGAGATGAAGTGGCGATCGCATGTGTAGACATGGCCGAGATAAGCGAGGCTGTTATGGGCAATAGTGACCCGTCAATCTTCTCTCACTGTTTTGTCCGTGCGCTGTCCCCAAGGCGTCCCGTTGCCACAACACAAAGACCCACTACCTGAGCACTGTGCAAGCATCATCATTCTGTGCTTACATCCTTTTTCGCCTGGGCTGTGCAGTTTTTTCTAAGTTTGAAAAATGGGCTCCTCTGCTCCAGAGGCCATAAAGAAAGCACATAGCCAACATCAATGAAAGGAGGAAGGTGCAGTAATGAAAATATACTCTTTCAATATGTAGCGGAGCGTGACAATTGCTTTAGCATTCCCTGCACGCTCTCCTGTACATACCCTGTAATTCCATAGCCACGCTGTTGCTGGGAGATGGTGTTTTCATTTAGAGGAAATGCAGACCATTTATGTGCGCAGCCGAGTGAGTGAGATAACAGGCCCGCTTGAGGTGCAGCGTTTGTGTTTTGTCAACAAAGGCAATCAACCACCAATACGGCCTCATGTTGGCATTGTAGCAGGTCATGCTAAAATGATACTGCTCGCCGTAACTCAAAACCAGCAATTACTGAGATAAGATGGTCTGGTTTTGCTATGAGCTATGAGTTGTGACGTGAATACTTACATGTATAGGACATTGGACACAGCTCCGTTAACAGTATATATGCATCTACTCATGTTCTTTTGTGAAATATGTATAAAAGTAAGCTTGAAAATACAACCACACATTAATAATTGTATTTGCTCGCAAACCTTCATTTTAAAATGTTTTTGTTCCATCCTTAAAAGTTATGCATGGCTATTTCAGATTATGTTTTAAGGTTATTCTAAAGCACAGGTGTCAAAGTACAGTCCTGGACAGCCGCAGTGGTGCAGGTTTTCCTTCCAACCAATTCATTCATTTTAATTTTACCATTATCTTAATTAAACATTAATTAGCAGTCCATCCTTGCTACTCTTCGTTCTTCCTGATCATTTCCACCTGTCTGCACTTAGCTGTCTTAACTGAGAGAAGGAAACAGAAGAA